>LPNX010506924.1:55891-123768 GCA_001517045.1 Pseudotsuga menziesii | reverse complement strand
TTCTCCCGCTTTTCATACCCAACTTGAAGTCCCTAAAGGGAGATGACAAGTGGATAGAGGATACACGGGATAGGTGGGTTGTATGGTTACCCTTTTAACAAAAAAATAAAAATTACTGAAACTTGAAGGAAACTGTAACTAGCTAAAGCAATGCCTAACCGCACAGAAATCTCTGTGACAGAGATGGTGGCCTGTCACAGAGATAGTGGGTAAACAGAAATTAAAAAAAAAAAAACTTAAACTAACCGCACAACAATCTCTGTTACAGAGATGGTGGTCTGTAACAAAGATAGGTGGGTAAACAAAAATAAAACTTGAAAATAAAAAAACTAACTCTAAGCAACTACTTATACAAATTTACAGCAGAGAATACCCCAAAGAGAACTTCTCATTTGGGGTTTACAATGTAATAGGAGAGAGAGAAGAAGTTTGTTTTTGTCCCTTTTGGACCAAATTTTTTCTGGGTTTTTTCTGGGCAATTTAGGGCAGCATAACCCCCTCTTTCTGTGCACAATCCTGCAAAAAACCAGCAACTTTACTTGCTGGAAATTACTGTAGAAAACTAAAACAAAAAGTTAGAATAAATTAGTGTAAAACCCAGAAAATTTACAGAAAAATCTGAACATGAAAATTTTTTTTAAATGAAATTTCAGCAGTTAAAAATGAAAGTTTTGGGGCTGTAAATGGTGTATAAACAGCAGATTTATAAGCCTATACTAATATATAATGGATGAGGGCCCTAAAACAAGGGTTACATTCACTATACAGTGAATAAAACCCAGTTTTAGGAAGGAAAAAAGAAAATGGCCAAATTGAAATTTTGAAAAAACAGAAACCCTTGGAGGATGTCTTTGGCTTGGAAAACCTGTAAATAAACTTATGAGAGGGCTGCAAAATGTAAGCAAAGAGGTGAGTACCCAATAAATCTACCAAAATACTTTGATAAATTTTATTAAAAATTCACAAATGGAAGCAGAAATACTTCTACTTACAAATCCCTCCACAAAATACTTTGTGGAGAGCTATCTAAGCTAATACAAATACAACTCAATTAAATATACATACAAGTTACCTCACCAAAAGATGCATGAAATGTAGAATGACGGCACAATATCCCTCCAAAGATTTCTTCTATTATGGCCCAACTAGGGCAAGATTCAATACAAAAATAGCAAGAGGCTTGGGCCAAATGCTTGAGAGAATATTAGAGGAGAGTAGGGAAAGATTCCAGCAGCATAACAAGCATAACGATAGCATGAGAGAATTTTCTAAAATGAGTGAGACCCTCATTATATAGTTGAGGAGCAACCCCAACCCCTTAAAGATCAATGGCTAAGATTAAATCTAGATCTAGATTAGATCTCCACCACTAGATCTAGGTTTGTTGACTTTACAAGCCATCCACCAATCATAAGCAAGGGTGCATTTTCAAATCAATGGTCAAAAAGATAGATCCATGTCACAATGAAGCTTAACCCTTAGATCTAGGGTTTCCATGACTCAAGTGGGGGCCCCTTTGACTCAAATTTTAAATTTTATTATTTTAATTTTTTATCTTTTATTTTGATCTTTTATTTTTTTGTTTTTATCTTTTATCTTTTTATTCTTTTATTTTAATTTTAATTTTTAATCTTTTAATCTTTTATTTTATCTTTTACTTTTTATTTTTATCTTTTTATTTTTAAATCTTTAAATCTTTTATTTTCAAGTTTTAATCTTATATTTTTTATTTTTACCTTTTTATTTTTCAATCTTTTAATTACTATCTTTTATTTTAAATCTTTTTTTTATTTTTTTATTATTTTTATCTTTTATTTTTCTTTGTTCTTTTATTTTTATTTTCATTTTTAATCTTTTATTTTTTTTAATTTTTATCTTTTTTATTTTTATTTTTTATTTTTTAATCTCTTATTTAAATCTTTTACTTTAAATCTTTTATTTTTTATCTTTTATTAAGACAAGAAGGGCACCCCACCTGAGAAATCTTCAAAAAATTATTTTGAGCATGGGGGGTTTATTTAAATAAAAATTGACTATGATCAACCACCTCCCAAACTTAATTACCATGGCCTTATTTGATTTTTTCCTTCAAAATCAAATAATTTAATTTTTCACCCTTGGAAATTAAATTAATTTCCTAGTAAAAAATACCTTGTCTTAACTAAAATTTGGCTAACTTTCTAACCCCTTGTCAGAATGACATGAGACTTGAACCAATGGCTTAGGGGGTGTCATAGCATTTTCATTTGCATTCATAGCCCCTATTACAAAATGCCAAGGTTCAAGAGATTACATTATTACATCAAAACTTAATTAATTAACCACCAAATGGTAAAGTTAATTAATTAAGAAAAAATTCAAAATAAAATTAAAATCCTAACGAAATTCCGCAAGACTACAAGATATGCCTAGCATGGTCACGAATAACATTTTGAACCCTTAGCCACCCCATGGACTTGATTATTAGAACGCCAATCACCACTTTGGAGGATTTTGAGTGAAAAACCTAACCAATAAAAATCGTTAAAGAACAAGATTAATTGGAAAGGGAAAAAACACTCGATGAGGGGACTTCCCTAACAATTAGTTCCATGGTGTGGCGTCCATATCATATGACCTACACTAGCACATAGAATTACATTAATTTTCCCACGCAGGGGAGCGGACATTTCGTTTTACAAAGGGGCAATTGCCCTGCAGAAGTGAAAAATCCTCAGATTTTTCCGAAGTACAAACTGCACATAATGTACATCTTCAATGTACATGAGGTTGCCACCTAGTCGAAATAGGTGGGCAACAGGCTGTTTAACAAAAGGAGAGTAATTTGGAAAATTTTGTCTTCTTTAGTTCAAATCCCAAGTATTTGGATCTTTTTGGTTTTGGTACTCAGTTTTTACTCTTCTATTTCATTTTTGTTCTTCTTTGGCTCAATCTTCAGTCCTTCTCTTAGGATTGTTTCTTTTCGTACCTGCACACAACACAAATCAACTCAAAGCACCTATCAACTGTTAATTAAAACAAATAAAAAAAGAAACTACTTCTAAGAAAGAGATATACAAAAATAAAACAAAGTACAAGATCTAATTTATGATATGAAAACAGCAGTATAGAACTCTGCAAAAAAGTGAGGGAAGAGGCTGAAAACAACAACGAAAGAGGGCAACCAACAAAAAGGATAGTTGGCTGCAAAAAAAGTGAAAAATAGGGCAACAAACAACAGTATAGAGGGCAGCGAAGGAGGGCTGCAAAAAACGAGGAAAAGAGGACCAAAAAGGGGCAGCGAAAAAGAGGAACGAATGCAAGAGACCAAGACAAGCTAGAAAAGCAAGATGGCAAGCTTGGTGGGAGAAAAAGATGAGGTAGGGCGAGAGCAAGGAGGAGAAGGGTAGCAAGCAATAAATCGAGAAGATCAAGGAGCAAACAAGAGAACTGGAAGAGGGAAGTTCATAGATCCAGGTAACCAAATGTGTTTTTTGAAACTTTGTTGATGGAGGGAAGGAGAAACTCTGACTGCTATGTCTCTTTCTTGGATTGGGAAGTGCTTAGAAAGACTCGCAAAATAAAAGAGTTAGATGGAAAAAACCATTGGTACATGAAGAAGAGCTTGATCTCAAGCTTGTTCTTCACCCTTAATGATCCCTGCAAAACCCTTACAACAATATCAAATACGAACAAAATACTCATAAACTAGATTGTTAGCCCTTCTAGAGTATATAATGAAGAATGATTTAATGATTGAAAAGCAAGGTGAGATAATATCACCAAAGACAATGTGAATCCACAACTCCAATAACTCATGCACGGACCTCCAAAGTCACAACTTTATTCCAACTTTAAACCAATATTACAATAATTTTGGCAGTGTTCATGCCCAAAATCTCCATGAGAAATGAAGGAGGCAATGCCATCCTTTTATACAAAAAATTGATAAACCTACACCCTGAATCAAATCGACAATGAGTGACAGCCATTGGACTTGACACCAAGTCGAATTCCTGTCTGTCTCCAAACTTGGAGTGCAATCCCCATCAAAAAAGTCGAGTTCTCATAAATGGGATGGGGAGGTGACCTCCACCTTGGCAAGGTGCCCCCCATTCCCCTCTTGGAAGCTTCACCATCCAAATAAGAACCAGCCAAGTGTAGATGCGTGAGATACCTGAGATATGCGTGAGCTTTTGAAGGGTACGTGAACTGAGCTGAAGCAAGTGCTAACTCGCCATTGGAAGGAGCCGAGCCATGTTTTGTAATAAATGTGACTCGTGCTAATGGGAGCCAAGCCCATGAGGTGGCCACGAAATAAGGAAATTGCCCCACCTCCAATCAGAGCGAGCTCCATCCAAACGACGCTAATCTCCATCATTCGTGAGTTGTACAACTGATTGCCAGCATGGGTTCCTAGCTTTGACGTCACCACTACTCCATCACGATTCACATACATTAGCTTATACCATGGTTTTAATACAATGCAGATTTGGAATGAGCCGTGGAGGGGGCCCACTACACCTCAGCCTAGCGTGTCCACTTAAAACATGCTTACGATTACCTTAATCCTTACCACTCGCATGTATTTGGAAAGGTATGCTATATGCTGTGGTTTAGAATTTAATAATTCACTCGAAATGTAGAGGGAGCCTCACCAATCCATTCGCTAGCTTCCAACAACCATGCTAGCGTGGGACTCTACCTCACCTTCACGTCACCTCTCTTCATTAATTTAAAATTCAAAATTAAACCAAAGATTATTCATACATTATGAAGTGGGTTGTGAATCAATAGGGACCCATGCCAGGTCACCTTTCACTAATAAAATATTCAATTTTGACTTTAATTTTGACTTTTTGAATATTTGACCTTGGTGCATTCTGTCCAATTTTAGCATTTAAATGCTATTCTGGTGCTCAATTAGTCGAATGATGACTTTCAGGATGCTTTTGTCAGCCGAATGATGGTGAAAGTGGCCCCTGGGGTAAAGATGTTGCTTTGGGTTTGAAAATGAGCCCAACCATGCGGAAAACGGACTCCAAATCACTCCTTTATTAAAGTTTTAAATTTTCCATTTAAAACCTTAAAAAATGGCATTAAAAATGGAAAAAAAAAATTGTCTCAGAATCCAACGAAACTCTAGGGGGACTTAGCACATGTTCATACGACTCAATCGGAATGCCTAGCATGACAAAAAATACTAACATGAAGGCTCTAATAACCCCCCAAGGTCAAAACACCAAGACAACTACCCCAGCTTTGGAGGAGCGAGTGAAAAACTCAAAAATTATTGGTCATTTATTCAACAGCCAATAATAACCAAGGGAAAAAACACTCTAGTCTAGTCGGCTTGATGCCCAAGTCCAGGAAGCCGAGCCTTTTATAAAAATTTAAATGCTAGGACATTTTTTACATTCTCCCCAAGGGGGTATGAACATGTATTTTACAAAAAAGCTCAACCAAAAACTTGGCTAACTCTGGAACACACTGAACTTCTGATCTTTGGAGATGAGCATTCATCATGCTCGATAACTAGCGGCTCAATAGGAAGTTCAACAATTGTACAAAATAGTTGGTAACACACCGAAAGGGATCAAATCCCTTGAGATACAAACTTTTCTTCAAATTTTGCACTCTAAAAAGAGTTTGCAGATGTGGAGTTAAGATGGATGTATACTGGTTTTATATGTTAATCCCTCGTATGCAAATCCTTAGTTTAATCATGGTTCAACTCCTAGATCGCATGGCAATGACGTATCCAAGTTTTGTTAATTTTTTTAGATTTAATTAATTGGAATATATATCTATTTGGTTTTTAACTTTAGGTGAGGGTTGACATTAGATAATTTTTATTTACTTAATATTTTATTATTTCATTAAAGTGCCATGTGTCAACTCCATATTGAGCATGGAATTACACTTCTCCCTCATAATGGGCTGTAGAAAGCACCTCTCAACGCAACTAGGAATCAAAAGTTAAGACCACTCCCAAGTCCCTACTATAACCCTTGTCACAAGTATCCCAAACATTCATAACTTCTGTTATCCACTAATTTTGCACTTAGTGGATTTCCAGTGAGCCACCGAAGTCGTGAACAAACCAGTTGTTCATTGTCAGTGCTCTGAAAGTTCCACGGTTCATCAAGGCCATTTTTGGGCCTCTTTTTTAATAAACGAATGTTCATACCCCTTGAAGACGTTGTAATAAATGTTCAAACACAACAAACTTTTTGTAAAAGACTTGTCTTCCTAGGACTTGGCCATCAATCCGATCATTCCAAGGAATTTTTTCCCTTGTCAATTATGCAATGTTGAATAAGTGATGTATAAATTTTTGAGTTTTTCACCGCTCCTCCAAAGCTAGAATGGTCGTCTTGGTGGTTAGGCCTTAGGAGGTTATTAATGTTCATGTGTCGATGTATATAAGCGTGTTAGACATAGTTTTGAGTCATTATGAACATGTATTGGGTCCCCCTTTGTGTTTTTTTAATTTCCAGAAAAAAAATATTTTTTCCACAATTTTAAGCCATATTTAATGGTTTAAATGGAAAAATTCAAATTGTAATAAAAGTGTGGTCCTCCGTTTTTGGCGTGGATGGGCTCGTTTTCAAGCTTAGAGCACCTCCTTTACCCTGGGACCCACTTTTCCCATGCTTCAAGTGAGTAAATTGTCCTGTATGGCATTATTCCTCTAACAGTGCGACAAAATGCCCAAAAATGCTAAAAAGCAACAACATGCACTAAGGACAAAGTCAAAAAGTCAAGTCAATCTTAATGGAATGACATGGAGGTGGCGTCGTTTCTTCTTATGATTAAAGGTGAATTAGGCTAAGGTTTAAAACATTATGTTTGAGGTGTGAGTGGGTGACAACAAATCAACCCAAGTATGAAGTGCACCATCTTCACTTCAAGACTCTGTTGTCCGCCGATTGCACACCAGCAGCAGAAATATTCCGAAAGCTGTCTCCTCACTTAGGAAAGTGGGAGAGGTGTGACCTTGGGGGCAAGCACAGAGCTACGTATTGTCACCTACTCCTAACTCCTCCGTTTAGGCTAACTCCTAACGAAGCCAAGAGGGGTAGTCCCTAACAAAGAGTTTTCTATGGCTCAATGTTTAAGTTAAATTTTAAATGTTTTCAGATGCGGATGGGTGTTGTTTAGGAGTTATTGTGATTTTAGATGATTAATGTGATGAATTGAGCACAAGACAAGGCAATCCAGGTTGCTATCACTTGAATTAAAAGATAGACAAATATTTGAGCAATTCACGAAAATAAATAAAGCATTCACAGATATGACTTATAACCAAACATTCAATGGACAAATGGCCCAGATTATCAACAATGCTAAAATATGGAACCAGTGCCTATGGAGTAAAATTATCGGAGATGCTTCGTGTTTGAAAAGATGTGAATTCCAAAAGATGCCAGTGAATGTTAGGTTTTGCAAGTGCTCTTGGTAATTTTTAAGAGTTTTTAACTGTGGTCTTGCTTTAGGGTGTCAACAAAAAGGTTTATCAAAGCTGGGAGACTCTTCTAAGTTGCCTCCGTTGAAGACATGTCGGGCCCACCCAGTATCCCAGGCTGATATTGTCAAGTGACCAGCTAGCTGAGAATCTATGACAGCGGGAGGTTCCGACGCCTCTACTAGAAAGTACTTTGGAAGAATCCCTACAACACCGGTGCGTTGGTTACGGGGTGTGTAAGTGTTATTAGGTTACTCTTGCGAGGTTTAAAGATCCAGTGTCGTTTCTGGGTACTCCGATCTAGGATTGGTCAGAGCATACTCCGGCAAGGAGGGAGGGGGGTTAATTAATTAAAAGGGTGTGAGTTGCAAATTTTATTAAGTTAATTAATTAAAACTCTCCGACAGAGAGCGCTCTTGACCTTGTCTTATGACAGTGGTTCAAGAGACTTAGCTAATCTAGATGGTACTAATGCAGGGGTTGTGCAAACCTAAGGTGCTCTCCAATAGAAAGTGCTCTTGACTTGTGTTTCTGCAAGTTCAAGAGTCTTACTTATGGATGATTTGAATTAAACAGACACAATAATTAATATGAAGGGTGGTTGATTAAAACTCTCCGACAGAGAGCACTCTTGATCCATTTTATGGTGAGATTCAAGAGATTTTGGTTCTTCTTATGATTTAACAATTTATAACAAGACAACAGCAAGCACTGATGAATCTAGCAATTAGTGGAAATGAAGCTAAGGAACAACTAGCAATTAGTAAGAATGAAACTAAGTTTAATCAGAGAGCTAAACTCATTGCTTAAGGAAAACTGAAGTAAGTAAATCATGAAAATGAACACAAGACACACTTCCCCAAAGTAGGGGAAGTAGAAAAGAAAGGAGACATGTTCTCACTCAGCCCTTTTTTATTAATCTTTTACAATGATGATGTGTTCTTTGCTTCTTGGAAGAACGGGGAAAGAAGGGGATGCAAGAAGAGGGATAACAGTCTTTATGTTCTTTTTGCGCTCCTTGTTCGTTTGTGGCCTTTGGGCTCTCCTTCACCTGTCTACAACCTAAGAGCTCTAGACACACACTTGTTACGATATTAGTTGATCAAAAATAACTTGAAATTTAATCTATAAACTAGCTAAAAACATTTACCCAAACGCACCAAGAAGAAGCAAGAAAAGAGGCAAGAAAAAGGCAAGGCAAGAGGGGTGAAAGAGGGGTGGAAAGAGAGCATAAGGCAAGTCAAAAGAAGGCTGGAAACTAAGTGTGAAAGAGGGCTGCAAATCAAAGAAAGAGAGCTGCAAAATGAGGGTGAAAAACGCTGAAAGTACATCCCAAAAGATGGTTGAAGAAAATGATGGAAAAAGGCTGCAAAAAGTGGAAACAAAGAGGTAAAAGAGGGCTGTCCAAAAGGGTAAAAATGGGAAAAAGTGGACAGCGAACAAAAGGAAGGAAAGGCTGCAAATAAAAGGCCTAAAAGGCTAAAAATGCAGCCCAAAAGATGGCCCAAAAAGAGGATGTAAAGAGGCTGCAAAAAGTGTAAAAAGGAGGCAAAAGAGGGCTGTCCAAAAGGGCAAAAAGTGAGGAAAAGTGGACAGCGAACTAAGAAAAAGAAAGGCTACAAATAAAAGGCCTAAAAGGCTGAAAATAAAGCACAGGGCAGCCAACCGAGGCAAAGGCTAAGTGAATGAATGTTCACTTTAGCCCAAACGTGCCCTAATCCCAAGAAAATAAAGATTTTTTAATTTGAATGATGAATAAAAGCAAGGAGAGAATGGTCAAACCTGTAGATCTTTGTAAAGCACTTGGATCTCATGAAGCATGCAATTACCGGAAAAGCGTACTTGACTCCAAGAAAAGAAGATGCAGCTGAGCTTGAACTTCTACTTGGTTGGATGGAAAGATCTGCAAAATAACAATCATAGACTTGCCATACAAAGATTAGATCATGTATTGATCACAAATTGAAATAAAGAAGAGCATGAACTACAACTGAATAAAACAGTGCTCTTTTTTAAATTCTAGAAGTAAATCAATAAACAACTAACTTGGAAATTGCAAATACTTGTTCTTATGTGCTTACAAAAGCCTTCTAAAGCATAACATCATAATCTCAAATACACAGGAAAGAAAAGCATTAAAACAACATCACCTCATCCATCAAGTGCAATCATCCAAAGAATCACACCACATAAGCCTCCAAAGCCTTAATTTTATTCCAATGGTTGCATAGAAGCAACAAGCAATTACAAAAGTTTCGCCAGAGTTTCTCTACACCAAAATCCATCCTCAATAGAACTGAGAGAGCCCCTATTTAACAAATGAGAGAGTGCTAAAACCCTAAAACCAAAAAACCAACCCTGTTGCATGGGAAAGCTGCCTGCTAGGTCTGGAAACCTACTTTGTTAGGTCTGGGAAGCCTACTGATGGTGTAAGCTTCAGTCTTCACCTCGATCAAATCACCGGAGCAATGAGAGCTCTCCATCGTATCTTTAGCTGGAGATGATATGTCTGATAACTGATAATAAATTAATTGCTCTCTTAATGATGACTGAAGCTCAGTGATGATAACTCCAATCATCACAAGTGTTCCATGAGATGTCATTTAGCCTTTTATTTTACTGAATTTGGATTAATTTGGAGAGTTTTAGTTTTCTCCAAAATAATCATTTTTTTAATAAAAATCATTTATTAGTAAAAATCATTTTTTTATTCAAAACTGACTTTTTTGAGTAAAAAGGCATTATGTGTCCAATTGTTGATCTGAAAGCTAGTTCTAACTGGCTGGCTGATCAAGAATGATTTTTGGCTTAAGGTTAGAGCCATCAATCACTGAATTCGGAGTCCGAATCACGAACGGGTTTTTTCCATTTAATTTATGGAAAAATTAACCCAAAAAACTTAGGAAAAGTAATTAAAATTAAAAATTAAAAAATAATTTTTCACTATTCGAAAAATATTTTTTCGAAATTTTTTTGTGTCTAGATGACTTTTTAGGACATGACCATGATCTATCTAAATAATGTCTAGTAAGCTTATAACACTCAGTTGGGCTCTAATAACCCCCCAAGGCCCAGAATTCAACATCGGGCATTCTACCTTTAGAGGAAGTGGGAGAAAACCTCGTCAATTATACTCGGCTGAAGGCAAAGCATAATTGTCAGGGGCAAAAAACTCCCTGGAATACCCTATTTGAGATTCTACGTCTCAGGAGATCGAACCACTCAAAAATATCCTACTAGCACATTTTATTACAAACCCCGCGAGGCCATGGTCAAAATTATTCAAATAAAAAAATGGCTAGCCAATGTTGGCTAAACATGCAGACGGACCAACTGATACACTGGAATCAGACTTTGAACAAGTCTGTCGACCGGCGGCTCCTCAGGTAATCCAACTATGGTACAAAAAGTTGGATAATATCTGGCTCCAACTGCAGGACGTGTGCTCGATTTAGTCTCTTATGCAAGGAGAGCATACGAGAACCCCAGAATCTTTGGTTTCCATATACTGTAAAAACATCTCAACTTGACAAGAAAACCTTAGTAGCACAAGTTTCATGAAAAAGAGCCAATGATCCAAAAGTTGCTTTATTCAAAGAAATAAAACTTCACTGAAAAATTTATTTATTTCTAGGTACATAAAGAAAAATGCTAAAGTAAACGCTCACTTTAAGGAGCCTATTTTCCTACTCTAAGCATGATACACAAAATGTTAGGTGTAATCATAAATCCAGTGTAGCCACCTAAGCATTTTATTAATATAAGAAAGTTTTTCCTTGTCTTTGGTTACCAACCAAAGTAAGGACACAATTTCCAGAAAATGCAAGCCTGCGTGATGATCCAGAATGGGTGGGTTGGATGGGGAATCATAGGCATGAATAATGTCATCAAACTTCTTCCCAAACTGGTAGGTGCTCTCACAAGCTGCTTCTATCCATGAATGGATAACGCTGATATACAAATCGGGATGTTGCGACAGGTCGACTACTCCATCATGCTGATCATCAAGGCTTATCAAATAATCACTCGTTGTATAAGCCCCAAGTTGCTCCAAAACATAAGGAACATCTATATGTGAAGACGATGGCCAAGAAAAAACTTCAACTAGTTGTATCCCATCTGATTCTTCACTACACTGCTTTTTCGAATCCTTATTATCGATACTCAGATACAATTCTGACTAATCATATGAAAACTCCGACTGCTCCTCTTTAAAACTTTCATAAGTCTCAGAATAACAACTCCCCTTGCTGGACACATCATAGATGAGATTCTCAAAAATATTCTCAAAGGTATCATAGGTTGGATTTTCAATAAAAGTCCAATAGTCATCATCACCATCTATGCCAGATATGAAAGATGCCTCATCACTGGTATCAAGTCCATGTCTATACTTCTCATTTTGCTCAAAACCATCTTCTTCAAAAAGCTAGGTTTCAAAGATATCACAGGGGACCCAACTTTCCAAATATTTATCATCCGGTGGAGTGCATGGAGGAATCTCATCACATGAAACATCTAAGATTGGATTTTTAATTGAAGTCTCAAAGTTATCATCCATCTCAGATGTAAGGGATTCTTCCTCACTTGTATCACATCTGATTCTATATCCCTCCTCATGATCATAGTCATCTTCTTCAGAAAAATATCACAAGGTAGTAAACCTTCCAAACTATCATCATTATGCTCATTAGTAGGATTAGTGCTAAAGTTTTTAGTGAGATCATCCAATCGCTGACTATAATCTTCAATTTGACCCCGGGTTTCTATGGTGACAAGATGGAGTTGTCCAACTGTGTTAATGTATTCAGGCTCTCTTGAATATTGTTTTGTCTCTCTCCAACTTTCTTCGGAAATATCATGCATGTCATCTACACAGTTTATGTACTCAGGCTCGCTTGATGATGCTTTAGGACCACAACCCTCCGGAAAACCATGCTCCTGAACATAGCATGCATAATAACAAGAAGATTCTTCATGAAGGTCTTTACATGCCTTGCAAAATGGCTTATACTGCTCAACCATGTTAGCAGCCTCTAGCTGATGGGGAGGCCTCTGCTCATGGTTGGGCGGCTTTCTTTGCCATGTTGGCTTGGCAGGAAAGGTTCTAGGAGTGGACTGAGTTTGAGTTCTTTCCATTGTGATCACCCTATTTTGAATTTCTTTTAACTGTGCTAAGTGTTTCTGCTCTGCCTCCTCCATATTTTTCTTCATCTCCATCATTTGTTTTTCATAGGCATCCTTCATAGTTGATAAAGGATCCTTGTCTTTTGGTTCACTGATTTTCAACGGAGTTGAAGACTTTGAATAACCGTGGAGGTTAGATTCACCAGATGATTGCATGTTCAAATCAATCTTGATTGCCATCTCTTGAGCCTGGAGCAAGTTAGCAGGCTCCTTGTCTCTGATTTGGTACTGCATTTTGCCACTAAGTGCCTCAATGTAATAGACCAAGATGGTTGGTTTAGTTGGGGCATACTCAGTAGGGATATCATTTGACAATTCCGTGAACCTCGTATTGAACTCATCCATTGTTTCTATGTCTTTCTTCTTTATGTTGGTTAAGGAGGCAAGTCGATGCCGAGGTTCTTTCTTTTCACCAAACTTGTTGGTGAAAGAAGTTTTGAAAGCTGCTAGACTATTAAAGGAATTGTCTGGTTAATTGCTATACCAGTCGCCCGCCTTTCCATCCAGAGATAGAGCAAATAACTTCATATACACGTCATCATGTTGGCTGACCGAGTCATTTATATAAGCGTTGATACACCTACAAAAGTTCTTGAGGTGCATGGCGGAGTTAATGGCATCAGCGCCTGTATACATCGGGAGCTTCTCGACAACTTTGTCTAGAAGACGATGGGGTTGACCTACTATCTGAGAAAAATCAAGCTGAGTAAAATACTCACCCATTATGTCAGAAATAGTGGTATTAGTGTTTTCAAGAAATAAAATGTGGATGTCTGAAACAGACTCAGATCAAAGTTCTGCAAGGATCCTGCGAGAAGATAGTTTGTTTAATCTCCTCCTTAAGACCTGTTGCCGCCTAATTCACACTTTAAGACACAGGAAAGTCACAACCTGCTATGTGTGTCCTTGGAGGCAAGTGAGAGCTGGGGACCACTGTCACCACAGTCCACAACTCCTCCATTTAGGCAAGATCCCAACAAAGCCAAGGGGGGTAGTCCCTACAGGAAAGCTAAGTTCCAGATTTATTAACTAATTACAAATTAATTAAAGGGATCTTTTATTAAGATTAAGGCTAAGGTTTTAAGAGATGACAGTCAAACTAATGCAAGATGCAATATTCAAATGACAGTCAATCCTTTTATTTATAACCAGTGCCTAAAGAATGGAGTCAGAAAATGCAACTTTCAATGGATGCAAATCTAAGTTAATTATCCACAAATTAAGTTGTCTAACAAATGCGATGAATAATCAAATAAATGGTACAATTGTAAACAATAATGAACCAAGATATTTAAGCAATGTACAGCTGATCTAAACTTATCAGTATAAACAAATGAACAAGTAAAATAGTTACAGTTTAAACAAAAGATAGCAGAAGAAAAATGTTTTAAATGAAAATTATTAAACCAATATCAAATGAAAAAGGACAGACTTTAAGTTGAATTACTTGAAGCAGTTAACAAAGGTTAAGCATTCACCACATAAACAATTGCAAAACTGAAAGTAAATGTAACTGAAAAGTAAATGAAACTGGAAGTAAAGTGTTGGAGTGCAATGTTGGAGTGGAAGTGCGCTGAAATGAAAAAAAGTGTTGTAGAACCGGTTTTGCAATGTCTCTTGGTTTATTTTAGTAAATTTTATTAAAATTTTTCTTCTTGAAGTTAAGTTTTAGAACCGGTGGTGTGACTACCCCGATCTAGTACTTCTCAAGTCAAAGAGGGAATGTTGTTGCGCTCAACAAAGTGGGAGCAAAGCCCACCCGTAACTCATAGGTCAAGCCCCAATGCCCCGGTGCTCAACAAGGAGGACGTAAAACGCCTAGAGACCCCCCACGGTCTACTACCCCTTCTAGCTTCCTGAGGTCACTGTTTTTAGTTGACAAGAAAAATGGCTAGATGGATGCCTATTAAACTAAGACTTTTCTATCCCCTGTCGTATCTCGCGAGTACCCCGAAGGGTGATAACCGAGTAGAGGAGCAGGAAATATTGAAGTTGTTGTTGGTAAATTTTAAGGAATAAATTTTAATCTTGATGATTAGCATACAAGGTTTATTTTATGTGATCAACAAAATCAACCAAGCGGTATCCCTTATGGGAGGTGCTAGTACTTGATCTTGGACTGAAAATGAAATGTGTTTGATTTTTAGCAGGAAAATAAAAGTGTTGTTTTAATTAATTAAGCCCCCACTTCTCCTGCTTTTCATATCCAACTTGAAGTCCCTAAAGGGAGATGACAAGCGGATAGAGGATACACAGGATAGATGGGTTGTATATTTACCCTTTTAAAAGAAAAAATAAAACTTTGAAAAAATGAAACTACAACTAACTAAAACAATGCCTAACCGCACAGTAATCTCTGTGACAGAGATGGTGGTCTGTCACAGAGATAGTGGGTAAACTAAAAAGAAAACTAGAAAGTAAACTATAGCTAGCTAAAGCAGTCAACTAACCTCACAACAATCTTTGTAACAGAGATGGTGGTCTGCCACAAAGATAGGTGGGTGAACAGAAAAATAAAACTGATTGAACTAACCTCACTTCAATCTCTGTGACAGAGATGGTGGTCTGTCACAAAGATAGGTGGGTAAAACAAAAAAACTTGCAAATAAAACTAACTCTAAGCAACTACTTATACAAATTTACAGCAGAGAAATACCCCAAAGAGAACTTCTCATTTGGGGTTTACAATGTAATAAAAGAGAGAGAAGAAGTGTAGTTTAGGGCCTCTTTTGGACCAAATTTTTTGCTGGTTTTTTCTGGGCGATTTAGGGCAGCATAACTCCCTCTTTCTAAGCACAAGAACTGCAAAAATCAGCAACTTACTTGCTGGAAATTACTGCAAAAAAACTGAGACAGAAAGTTAGAACGATTTAATGTACAACCCAGAAATTTTACAAAAAAATCTAAACTTTTAAAAATGAAAACATAGAAATTTTAATGGCTGGAAATGATTGTTTTTTAAGGTGAAAACAACATATAAACAGCAGAATTTAAAGCCTATACTAATATATAATGGATAGGGGCCCTAAAACAAGGGTTATATTCACTATACAGTGAATAAAACCCAGTTTCAGAAAGGAAAAAAGAAAAAGGCCGAATTGAAAATTTGAATAGACGAAACCCTTGGAGAGATACCCTTGCTTGGAAAACCTGCAAACAAATCTAGATCTACAAAAATATGTAAGCCTAGTGATGAATGTCTAACAATTCCTGCAAAATACTTTGAAGAAAAATTGCTAAACCATTCACAAAAGAGGGTAAAAATACTTTTACTCTCTAATCTCTCCACAAAATACTTTGTGGAGAGCTAACTAGACTAATACAAACATGCAAAACTAAAAAGATACAAGTTACCTCACAAGAAATGGATCATGAAGAATGTAGAATGCAGCACAGTGTTCCTCCAAAGCTTCCTTCTATTATGGCCCAACTAGGGCAAGAAAATTACAATAGCCAAAAGAATATGAGAGGAGAGTTGGGGAAGTATTCCGGCAGCATAACAATAGCATGAGAGATCCTGTGAAATGAGGGAGTGAGACCCTCATTATATAGTTGAGAAAGACCCCAACCCCTTGAAGATCAATGGTCGAGATTAGATCTAGATCTAGGTTAAATCTCCACCACTAGATCTAGGTATTTGACTTTTATTTACTCTCAACCAATCTACACCCTTAGATTGCTTCTTAATCAATGGCTTGGGTGCTTGATCCATGTCTTCATCATTCTCCACCATTAGATCTAGGGTTTTGACCAAGCATCTCCATTAAGATCACTTTGATGAGTTTTTTAAGATTTGAAGTGGGCCCAAGCTAGGCGCCCCTCCAAATTTAGATGGACGCCCTCCAAATGTAGACGCCCTCTCCAAGAGTAGACGCCCTTCTAAATGGTTAGCGCTCTCCCTTTTAATGTTGGCGCCCACTTTAGTGAGCCTTTTCACATGGTAGCGCCCTCTAAATATTCCACTAGCTCCTTCTCTAAATTTGGGCGTCCTACTTCGGAGCTAGCGCCTTCCTCTTTATTTGGTGGCGCCTCCATTTGTGGTGCCTTCTTCAAGTTGACGCATCCTCTATAATAGTAGCGCCCTCTAAATATGGTGAAGATTCTTCACATTAGCGCCCCCATTTTAGTGAGGGTTTTCCACCCTAGCGCCACCTTTGGAGACTTTTAGCTTGAGCGCCCCCATTTTTATTTGGTGGCTTGGCCATTCATTTATCTTTAGAATTCCTCTAACTTGGCTTTGACTTTGGCCTTTGCTCCAATAATGACATTTTTAACCTTAGACTTAGGCTAAAAATAAATTTCACCTTAGATTTAATTTTTCAAATTAATATTTTTAAATTTTTCCAATTTGACTTAAGAAAAATTAAAAATAAACTTGCAAAAATTATATCTTGGCCATGGAGGGGTGGAAAAATTTGAAATAAATTTTCCTAGGCTTAGGAACCCCCAAACAAAATTATCATGGCATTATTTAATTTTTTCCTTCAAAATCAAATAATATGAATTTTTGACTTAGGGAAATTAATTAATTCCCTAAAAAAAATAGACCTTGATCAACCAAAAATGGTCTATCTCCTCAACCCCTTATTCGAATGACATGGGACTCGAAACAGTGGCTTAGGGGGTTTCATAGCAATTTACCTTGCATTCATAGCCCCTATTACAAAATGTTAGTGCTTGAGCAATTACATTATTACATCAAAACCTAGTTAATTAATCGCCAAGGGGTGAAATTAATTAACTGGAAAAAATTAACAAAAATACAACAACATAACAAAACTCCACAAGACTCTATACAAATGTCTAGCATGGTCATGAATAACATTTTGAAACCTTAGCCACCCCATGGACTTGACTGCTAGAACGCCCGTCACCACTTTGGAGGATTTTGAGTGAAAAACCAAACCAATTAAAATCGTTTATACAACAAGATCAATTGGAAAGGGAAAAAACACTCGATGAGGGGACTTCCCTAACAACCAGTTCCATGGTGTGGCATCCATATCATATGACCCATACTAGTACATAAAATTACATTAATTTTTCCACGCAGGGGAGCGGACATTTCGTTTTACAAAGGGGCAATTGCCCTGCAGAAGTGAAAAAATCCTCAGATTTTTCCAAGGTACAATTTGTACAACTTTGTACATCTTCATGTACATGGAGTTGCCACCTAGTCAAAATAGGTGGGCAACAAGACCTTTTTGGGGTCAGGGATGAAGTCGACCAAACCTACAGAGTTTCTTCTAGTAGAATACCTTGAGGTGTTAACTGACAGTGGAGTCGCCAGGTGGACTTAAGTCTAATTTCAGAGAGTGATTGGACTAAAAATCTACCAAAATGGATAACAAGGTAAAAAACTAAAAGAAACAAAGGTCGTCCAGGAACAAAAAGATTTGTCCCCGGCAGCGGCGTCAAAAGATGTTGTCTGCCGATTGCACACCAGCAGCAGAAATCTTCCGAAAGCTGTCTCCTCACTTAGGAAAGTGGGAGAGGTGTGACCTTGGGGGCAAGCACAGAGCTAGGTACTGTCACCTAATCCTAGCTCCTACATTTAGGCTAACTCCTAACGAAGCCAAGGGGGGTAGTCCCTAACAAAGAGTTTTCTATGGCTCAATGTTTAAGTTAAATTTTAAATGTTTTCAGATGCGGATGGGTGTTGTTTAGGAGTTATTGTGATTTCAGATGATTAATGTGATGAATTGAGCACAAGACAAGGCAATCCACGTTGCTATCACTGGAATTAAAAGATAGACAAATATTTGAGCAATTCACGAAAATAAATAAAGCATTCACAGATATGACTTATAACCAAACATTCAATGGACAAATGGCCCAGATTATCAACAATGCTAAAATATGGAACCAGTGCCTATGGAGTAAAATTATCAGAGATGCTTCGTGTTTAGAAAAATGTGAATCCCAAAAGATGCCAGTGAATATTAGGTTTTGCAAGTGCTCTTGGTAATTTTTAAGAGTTTTTAACTGTGGTCTTGCTTTAGGGTGTCAACAAAAAGGTTTATCAAAGCCGGGACACTCTTCTAAGTCGCCTCCGTTGAAGACATGTCGGGCCTGTTGCCCACCTATTTCGACTAGGTGGCAACCCCATGTACAGGAAGTGTACATAATTATACCTTGGAAAAATCTGAGGATTTTTTCACTTTTGCAGGGCAATTGCCCCTTTGTAAAACGAAATGTCCGCTCCCCTGCATGGGAAAATTAATGTAATTTTATGTACTAGTATGGGTCATATGATACGGATGCCACACCATGGAACTGGTTGTTAGGGAAGTCCCCTCATCGAGTGTTTTTTCCCTTTCCAATTGATCTTGTTGAATAAACAAGTTTAATCGGTTTGGTTTTTCACTCAAAATCCTCCAAAGTGGTGACGGGCGTTCTACCAGTCAAGTCCATGAGGTGGCTAAGGCTTGAAAGTGTAATTCATGACCATCCTAGGCATCTGTCTAGAGTCTTGCGGAGTTTCGTTATGTTGTTTTTGAATTTTTATTAATTTTTTCCAGTTAATTAATTCCACCCCTTGGTGGTTAATTAACTGAGTTTTGATGTAATAATGTAAATGCTCAAGCATGGCATTTTGTAATAGGGGCTATGAATGCAAAATAAAATTGCTATGAAACCCCCTAAGCCATTGCTTCGAGTCCCATGTCGTTCTGATAATAGGTTGAAGAGATAGACCAATTTTGGTCGGAAGGGGTCTATCTCCCCTAGGGAAATTTTTAATTTTCCTAAGTCAAAAATTCATATTATTTGATTTTGAAGAAAAAAATCAAATAATGCCATGGTAAATTTGTTTGGGGTTGTTAAGCCTAGGAAAATTTACTTCATAATTTTTCCACCCCCCCATGGCCTAAATTTAAATTTTTCAAGTTTATTTTTAATTTTTCCTAAGTCTAACTTGGAAAAATTTAAAAATTTAAATTGGAGAATTAAATCTAAGAGAAATAAAAAGTTTAGCCTAAGTTTAAGGGTTAAATGTCATTTTGGAGCTAAAGGCTATGGTCAAAGCTAATTTTAGAGGTATCTCCACCAAAAATAGAGGGGACGTCCAAGTTTAACCATTGTTTAGAGCCTTAGAAGAGGTTAAACCCTCACTAAGGTGGGCGCTACCATATAAAACCTTCACCAAAGATGGAGGGCGTCACATTAAAAAGGGCCCACGCTACCTTTGGAGGGCGCTAATATAAAGTGGAGGGACGTCACTACATTTGGTAGGGCGTCAAGCTATTTAGAGGGGCGCCATCATAATGAAGAGTCCCCACCATAATAAAGGAAGAGCGCCATAAATGGAGGAGCGCTAGCATAAAAGGAGGACGCCCACATTTAGAAGGGGCGCTACATCAAATAGAGGAGCGCTACCCACATGTAGAGGGGCGCTATTTTGGTGGAGGGCATTTTTTTTGTAAAGTCAAGGCCAAATTTGTAGAGGGGCGCCTCCTTGGGCCCACGTTTTTCCCAAAGGCTCATCCAAGCCATTGATTGAAAGGGGATCTTGGTCAAATACCTAGATCTGAGGGTGTATATTGCTTTGGCATGGATCAAAAATCTCAGCCATTGATCAAGAATTAATCCAAGGGTGGAGATTGATTGAGAGGAATAAAAGCCAAAAACCTAGATCTAGTGGTGGAGATTTAACCTAGATCTAGGTCTAATCTCAGCCATTGATCTTCAAGGGTTTGGGGGTCTTCCTCAACTATAAAATGAGGGCCTCACTCCCTCATTTGTCATGCTCTCTCATGCTATTGTTATGCTGCCGGATTATTTCTCCACTATCTACTCAAGCTCTCTCTCTCTTGCTATTGTAATCTTTTTGCCCTAGTTGGGCCATTTAATCTAAGGAATCTTTGGAGGGACATTGTGCTACACTTTCCATTTTCATGATCAAATGTTGTAAGGTAACTTGTATATTCTTTTAGCTTTGCATCTTTTGTATTTGTCTAGTTAGCTCTCCACAAAGTATTTTGTGGAGAGATTAGAGAGTAAAAGTATTTTTGCTCTTTTTTGTGAACTGTTTGACGTTTTTCTTCAAAGTATTTTGCAGGGATCGTTGAGCATTCTCCTCTAGGCTTACAATTTCTTGCAAAGTTAGATTTGTTGCAGGTTTTCCAAGCAAGGGCATCTCTCCAGGGGCTCATTTCTGTAAAATTTCAATTCGGCCATCTACTTTCAGCCTGTTTTAAACAGGGTTTTATTCACTGTTTAGTGGATGCAAACCTTGTTTTAGAGCCCTAACCTTATACATATTAATTTAACTTGTTATTTCTGCTGTTCTAATATTATTTAGGTGGCTGGAAACTCAGTTTCCAGTCAGTCTGTGAGCTCTATGCAAAAATAGCTCTGTCTCGAATACTTGTGGTATCAATTGATCCGCATCTGCGGTGAATGAGGTCGGTCTGAATTGGTTTATCCAATCTCTCGAGCCGAACGCAAGTTCCTTCGGGATTAACTTATTGCATACCTCTTTGATAAATATTATTCAGTCTGCATAACAGTATAGGGTAAGTGCTAGTAATATTCATCTTGTGAGTTTCCAGCCCTCTAAACATCTCTGTTTTTCCAGAATTTCAATTCGGCCATATCTGTTTTTGTGTTCTGAAACTGGGTTTTATTCACTGTATAGTGAATATAACCCTTGTTTTAGGGCCCCCAGATGTTATATATTAGTTAAAGGCTTTAAATTTACTATTTTAGTATCATTTAGGTGGCTGAAAACTGAGTTTTCAGCCCCCTAAATTTCATATTTCTGTCATACTTTCGCTCAGATTTTTATGTAAAAAATTGTAAGTTTTGTACTAATATTGTAACAGCAGATTTTTTTTTGTATTTCATCTAATTTGCAGCGAAAAATAGTTCGCTGGTTTTTGACAGGTAGTGCAGGTTTAAAGGAGAGTTGCTGTCCAAAAGGACACAGAAATTTCCTCAAGTTGCAACCTGCATAAGGGGTTCCATTCCCCAACTTTCTCTCTCAAGTCTTTTCTGTTATTGTAAACCCCCAAAGAGAGTCTCTTGGGGTATTCTTTAAAGTCTTGTAAAGCATTTGTAATCTGTAAGTAGATTAGAAAGTAAAGTAGATCAATAGTTCCATTTCCTTTCACCCACCTATCTTTGTGACAGACCACCATCTCTGTCACAAAGATTGAAGTGAGGTTAGTGTACTATTTATTTATGTTTACTGTTTTATTTGTTCACCCACCTATCTCTGTTACAGACCACCATCTCTGTAACAGAGATTGTTGTGAGGTTAGTTAGTTACAGTTCTTTCAAGTTCAGTTCCTTTTATTTACTGTTTTCAAAAAGAAGTAATCATACAACTCACCCATCCTGTGTATCCTCTATCCACTTGTCATCTCCCTTTAGGGACTTCAAGTTGGATATGAAAAGCAGGAGAAGTGAGGGCTTAGGTAATTAAAGAAACATTTTTTTTGCTACAATCTTCAACACATTTCATTTTCAGTCCAAGATCAAATACCAGCACCTCCCATAAGGGACATCGCTTGGTGATCTTGTTGATACCTTAAAATTTACATTTGTATCTTAATCACCCAAGATTTAAAATCAACCCATAAAATTAACCAACAAAGCTTCTCTATCTCCTGTTCCTCTACTCGGTTATCACCCTCCGGGGTACTCCGAGATACGACCAGGGGAAAAAGAAGTCGTAGTCTAATAGGCATCCATCTAGAGACTTTTGAATCGATTAAAAACAATGACTCGAAAGCTGCAAGGGGTAGTAGACCGAGGGGGTCTCTAGGCGCATCGACGTCCTCCTTGTGAGCACCGGGCCATTGGGGATTGACCTGTGAGCTAGGGGTGGGCTTTGCTCCCACCTGTTGAGCGCAACAGCAATCTTTCTTCGGTTTGGGAAGAACTAGATCGGGGTAGTCACACCACCGGTTCTAGAACATAATCAAAGATTCCAACCCTAATAAAATTTATTAAAATTTACCAAGAGACACTGCAAAACGTCCTACAAACATTGGTCTTCTGTTTATCTCTGCCTTGTTGTTCAAGGTCTTACTACAAGCACTTTCATTTTATTTTACCGCAAGCACTCCAACACTTCACTTTCAGTTTCATTTACTTTCTGTTCTGTAATTGCTCATGTGGTGAATGCTTAACATTTGTTTAAAGTGCTTCAAGTAAATCAAACTTAAATTTTTTCTTTCCTTTATTTACTGTGGGTTAATAATTTCCATTTAAAGTTTTCTTCTGCCTTCTTTGGTTCATAACTTGTAAATCTTGTACATTGGTTAATGTTGGTAAATTTAGATCAATTGTATATTGTTTAACATCTTGATCCATTATTTATTTGCTTATTCATTTTGTTGTACAAAGCTGTAGTTTAATTTTAATTGAAGTCTCAAATTCATTTGTAAAATTATAAAGTTGCAAATCCACCTTTAGACTCCATTTGTAATAGGCACTGGTCTTATTTTATCTCAAGGTCTGCTTGTCATCAAAGGAATTCTATGCACTTGCATGCTGCTCGTCATTCCTTAGATATTCTAAAGTCTTAGCCTTAACTCTTAATAAAAGATCCCTCTAATTAATCTGCAATTAATTAGTAAATCTGGAACTTAATTTTCCCATAGGGACTACCCCCCTTGGCTCTGTTGGGATCTTGCCTAAACGGAGGAGTTGTGGACTGAGGTGACAGTGGTCCCCAGCTCTAACTTGCCCCCAAGGACACACATAGCAAGTTGTGACTTTCCTGCACCTTAAAGTGTAAATTAGGCGGCAACAGGGCCCGCCCAGTATCCCAGGCTGATATTGTCAAGTGACCAGCTAGCTGAGAATCTATGACAGCGGGAGGTTCCGACGCCTCTACTAGGAAGTACTTTGGAAGAATCCCTACAATGCCGATGCGTTGGTTACGGGGTGTTTAAGTGTTATTAGGTTACTCTTGCGGGGTTTAAAGATCCAGTGTCGTTTCTGGGTACTTCGATCTAGGATCGGTCAGAGCATACTCCGGCAAGGAGGGAGGGGGGTTAATTAATTAAAGGGCTGTGAGTTGCGAATTTTATTAAGTTAATTAATTAAAACTCTCCGACAGAGAGCGCTCTTGACCTCGTCTTAGGACAGTGGTTCAAGAGACTTAGCTAATCTAGATGATACTAATGCAGGGGTTGTGCAAACCTAAGGTGCTCTCCGATAGAGAGTGCTCTTGACTTGTGTTTCTGCAATTTCAAGAGTCTTACTTATGGATGATTTGAATTAAACAAACACAATAATTAATATGAAAGGTGGTTGATTAAAATTCTCCGATCGAGAGTGCTCTTGACTTGTGTTTCTGCAAGTTCAAGAGTCTTACTTATGGATGATTTGAATTAAACAAACAAAATAATTAATATGAAAGGCGGTTGATTAAAATTCTCCGACAGAGAGCACTCTTGATCCACCTTATGGTGAGATTCAAGATATTTTGGTTCTTCTTATGATTTAACAATTTATAACAAGACACCAACAAGCAGTGATGAATCTAGCAATTAGTGGAAATGAAGCTAAGGAACAACTAGCAATTAGTAAGAATGAAACTAAGTTTAATCAGAGAGCTAAACTAATTGCTTAAGGAAAACTGAAGTAAGTAAATCATGAAAATGAACACAAAACACACTTCCCCAAAATAGGGGAAGTAGAAAAGAAAGAAGACTTGCTCCCACTCAGTCCTTTTTTATTAATCTTTTACAATGATGATGTGTTCTTTGCTTCTTGGAAGAACGGGGAAAGAAGGAGATGCAAGAAGAGGGATAACAGTCATTTTGTTCTTTTTGCACTCCTTGTTCGTTTGTGGCCTTTGGGCTTGTTGCTGCCTAATTCACACTTTAAGACACAGGAAAGTCAAAACCTGCTATGTGTGTCCTTGGGGGCAAGTGAGAGCTGGGGACCACTGTCACCACAGTCCACAACTCCTCCGTTTAGGCAAGATCCCAACAGAGCCAAGGGGAGTAGTCCCTACAGGAAAGCTAAGTTCCAGATTTATTAACTATTAGTTGAAGAGATCTTTTATTAAGATGGTGAGGCTTAGGTTTTGAGAAATGACAGTCAAACTAATGCAAGATGCAATATTTAAATGACAGTCAATCCTTTTATTTATAACCAGTGCCCAAAGAATGGAGTCAGAGAATGCAACTTTCAATGGATGCAAATCTAAGTTAATTATCCACAGATTAAGTTGTCTAACAATGAGATGAATAAACAAATAAATGGTACAATTATAAACAATAATGAACCAAGATATTTAAGCAATAAACAAATGATCTAAATTTATCAATATAAACAAATGAACAAGATTTACAAGTTATGGACAAAAGATAGCAGAAGAAAAATGCTTTAAATGAAAATTATTAGACCAACAGTAAATGAAAAAAGGAAAGACTTTAAGTTTAATTACTTGTAGCAGTTAACAAAGGTTAAGCATTCACGACATAAACAATTACAGAACTGAAAGTAAATGTAACTGAAAAGTGAAAAGCTTGCAATAAAATAAAAGGTGAAAGTGCTTGTAGTAAAACCTTGAACAGCAAGGCAAAGATAAACAGCAGTGACCTGTGTTTGTAGGACGTTTTGCAATGTCTCTTGGTTAATTTTAATAAATTTTATTAGAGTTTTTTTTCTTGAAGTTTAGTTTTAGAATTGGTGGTGTGACTACCCCAATCTAGTACTTCTCAAGCCAAAGAGGAAATGCTGTTGCGCTCAACAAAGTGGGAGCAAAGCCCACCTGTAGCTCAAAGGTCAAACCCCAATGCCCCGGTGCTCAACAAGGAGGACGTAAAACGCCTAGAGACCCCCCACGGTCTACTACTCCATCTAGCTTCCTGAGGTCACTGTTTTTAGTTGACGGGAAAAATGGCTAGATGGATGCCTATTAAACTAAGACTTCTCTATCCCCTGTCGTATCTCGCGAGTACCACGAAGGGTGATAACCGAGTAGAGGAGCGGGAAATAGTTTCGTTATGTTGTTGTATTTTTATTTATTTTTTCTAGTTAATTAACTTCACCCCTTGGTGGTTAATTAACTCAGTTTTGATGTAATAATGTAATTGCTCAAGCAATGGCATTTTGTAATAGGGGCTATGAATGCAAGGTAAATTGCTATGAAACCCCCTAAGCCACTGCTTCGAGTCCCATGTCATTCTGATAAGTGGTTGAAGAGATAGACCAATTTTGATCAAGAGGGGTCTATCTCCCCCAGGGAAATTTTTTAATTTTTCCCAAGTCAAAAATTAATATTATTTGATTTTGAAGGAAAAAATCAAATAATGCCATGGTAATTTTGTTTGGGGGTTCCTAAGCCTAGAAAAATTTATTTAAAATTTTTCTACCCCCCTATGGCCAAGATATTAATTTTTGAAATTATTTTTAAAATTTTCCTAAGTTAAAAATTGGGAAATTTTAAAATTTAATTGAAAAAATTAAATCTAAGGTGAAATGTATTTTTAGCCTAAGTATAAAGGTTAAAGGTTTTATTGGAGCAAGTGGCTAAAGTCAAAGCCAAGTCTAAGCATAAAGGTGGTCCAAACACTCCAATTTAGAGGAGCCAAAACGTGGGTTAAAATCACTATAAAGGAGGCGTCACATGTTAAAGGCTACTCTAAATATGGCGCAAAGGTAGAAAAACCCTCATTTTGGTGGAGCGCTACCCTAAAAAACTCCTCCAAATGTGGCGCAAGGATAGAGAAACCCCATTTAGGTGGGGCGCTAGCCATTTAAGGGGAAGACGTCACATTTAATAGAGGAGGCGCTAGTTAAAGTGGGGTGCATGCTTTGGAAGAGGGCGCTACCATATTTAGTGGGGCGTCAACATAAAGGAGAGCGCCCACATTTAGAGGAAGATGCCCACATTTTGGTGGAGGCGCTAAGTTTAGAGGAGGGCGCCTAGCCTATGGGCCCACAATAAACCCTAAAAATTCATCTAAGGGTGGCATTGGGTCAAAACCCTAGATCTAAGGGTGGAAAATGAATGAGACATAGATCAAGAACCCAAGCCATTGATTAAAAAGCAATCCAAGGGTGTAGATTGGTTGAGAGTGAATAAAAGTCAAATACCTAGATCTAGTGGTGGAGATTTGACCTAGATCCAGATCTAATCTCAGCCATTGATCTTCAAGGGGTTGGGGTCTTCCTCAACTATATAATGAGGGTCTCACTCCCTCATTTCAGAACTTCTCTCATGCTATTGTTATGCTGCCGGAATCTTACTCCATATTCTCCTCTCATATTCTCTCAAGCTTCTTTGGCTATTGTAATGTTCTTGCCCTAGTTGGGCTTAATACAAGTAATCTTTGGAGGAATTCTTGGTGTCTCTCTTCTACATTCCATGCTTCTTTGTGAGGTAACTTGCTTTATATTTATTTGATTTGCATTTGTATTAGCTTAGATAGCTCTCCACAAAGTATTTTGTGGAGAGACTTGTAGGTAGAAGTTTTTCTATCTTCATTTGTGAGTAGATTAGTAAGATTTTACAAAGTATTTTGTAGGATTTATTTTTGTGCTCACCTCTTTGCTTACATTTTGCAGCTCTCATAAGTTTATTTGCAGGGATCTAGAACAAAGGAGCATTTTCTCCATTGGTTATATTTCTGTTTTTCATTTTCGCACATTTTTTTACAAGGGTTTTAAAACTCAGTTTTTATCATTGTATAGTGATAAAAACCTTGTTTTTAAGGCCCCAACCTTTAGTATATTAGTTTAATACTTCAGATCTATTGTTCTAACACCATTTAGGTGGCTGGAAACTCAGTTTTCAGCCCTCTAAACATCATATTTCTGTTATCTTTTCACTCAGATTTTTGCTGTAAATTAATGGTTTTTGGGTACTAAATTTTTTTGATAATTTCTTTGAGTTTTTCTGTGATTTCCAGCGGACAAAGCTTGCTGGTTTGTGACAGGTTTTACACAGGTGAAGGGGAGGTGCTGCCCAAATTGGCCCAGAAATACCTCAACCTTCAACCGGTTTCAAAAGGGGTTCAAACCCTCACCTCTCTCTCTTATTTTCTGATATTTGTAAACCTCAACAAGAAGTTCTCTTGGGGTATTCTGCAAAATTTTAATAAGCACTTGTAATCTATATGTAAATAGATTAGGAAGTAGAGTAGGAAGTAGAATACTAGTTGCTTAGATTTCTGTTTATGCAAGTTTTTTCTGTTTACCCACCTATCTTTGTGACAGACCACCATCTCTGTCACAGAGATTGAAGTGAGGTTATTTTAGTCTCTTTTACTTTTGTTTACCCACTATCTCTGTGACAAACCACCATCTCTGTCACAGAGATTGCTGTGTGGTTAGGCATTGTTTTAGTTAGTTGTACTTTCCTTTTTCAAGTTTTATTTTTCTGTTAAAAGGGGTAATCATACAACCCATCTATCCTGTGTATCCTCTATCCACTTGTCATCTCCCTTTAGGGACTTCAAGTTGGATATGAAAAGCAGGAGAAGTGGGGGCTTAGTTAATTAAAACAACAGTCTTTTTTTTTTCCTGCTACAAATCAAACACATTTCATTTTTCAGTCCAAGATCAAGTACCAACACCTCCCCTAAGGGATACCGCTTGGTTGATCTTGTTGATCGCATAAAATTAACCTTGTATGCTAATCACCCAGATTAAAATTAACCCTTAAAATTAACAAACAAAACTTCACTATTTCCTGCTCCTCTACTCGGTTATCAGCCCTTTGGGGTACTCGCGAGATACGACAGGGGATAGAGAAGTCTTAGTTTAATAGGCATCCATCTAGCCATTTTTCCCGTCAACTAAAAACAGTGACCTCATGAAGCTAGAAGGGGTAGTAGACCGTGGGGGATCTCTAGGCGTTTTACGTCCTCCTTGTTGGGCACCGGGGCATTGGGGTTTGACCTGTGAGCTACGAGTGGGCTTTGCTCCCACTTTGTTGAGCGCAACAACATTCCCTCTTTGGCTTGAGAAGTACTAGATTGGGGTAGTCACACAACCAATTTTAAAACTAAACTTCAAGAAGAAAAACTCTAATAAAATTTATTAAAATTAACTAAGAGACATTGCAAAACGTCCTACAAACACAGGTCACTGCTGTTTATCTTTGCCTTGCTATTCAAGGTTTTACTACAAGCACTTTCACCTTTTATTTTATTGCAAGCTTTTCACTTTTCAGTTACATTTACTTTCAGTTCTGCAATTGTTTATGTGGTGAATGCTTAACCTTTGTTAACTGCTTCAAGTAATTAAACTTAAAGTCTTTCCATTTTTCATTTACTGTTGGTCTAATAATTTTCATTCAAAGCATTTTTCTTCTGCTATCTTTTGTCCATAACTTGTAAATCTTGTTCATTTGTTTATATTGATAAATTTAGATCATCTGTATATTGCTTAAATATCTTGGTTCATTATTTTTTATAATTGTACCATTTATTTGTTTATTCATCTCATTGTTAGACAACTTAATCTGTGGATTATTAACTTAGATTTGCATCCATTGAAAGTTGCATTCTCTGACTCCATTCTTTAGGCACTGGTTATAAATAAAATGATTGACTGTCATTTAAATATTGCATCTTGCATTAGTTTGACTGTCATCTCTCAAAACCTTAGCCTCACCATCTTAATAAAAGATCCCTCTAACTAATAGTTAATAAATCTGGAACTTAGCTTTCCTGTAGGAACTACCCCCCTTGGCTCTGTTGAGATCTTGCCTAAACGGAGGAGTTGTGGACTGTGGTGACAGTGGTCCCCAGCTCTCACTTGCCCCCAAGGACACACATAGCAGGTTGTGACTTTCCTATGTCTTAAAGTGTGAATTAGGCGGCAACAGGGCTCTGCTTCACCTGTCTGCAATCTAAGAGCTCTAGACACACACTTGTTACGATATTAGTTGATCAAAAATAACTTGAAATTTAATCTATAAACTAGCTAAAAACATTTACCCAAACGCACCAAGAAGAAGGAAGAAAAGAGGCAAGAAAAAGGCAAGGCAAGAGGGGTGAAAGAGGGGTGGAAAGAGAGCATAAGGCAAGTCAAAAGAAGGATGGAGACTAAGTAAGAAAGAGGGCTGCAAATCAAAGAAAGAGGGCTGCAAAATGAGGGTGAAAAAGGTTGAAAGTACACCCCAAAAGATGGTTGAAGAAAAGGATGAAAAAGAGCTGCAAAAAGTGGAAACAAAGAGGCAAAAGAGGGTTGTCCAAAAGGGTAAAAATGGGGAAAAGTGGACAGTGAACAAAAGGAAGAAAAGGCTGCAAATAAAAGGCCTAAAACGCTGAAAATATAGCCCAAAAGATGGCCCAAAAAGAGGATGAAAAGGGGCTGCAAAAAGTGGAAAAATGAGGCAAAAAAGGGCTATCCAAAAGGGCAAAAAGTGGAGAAAAGTGGACAGCGAACTAAGGGAAGGAAAGGCTGAAAATAAAGCACAGGGCAACCAACCGGGGCAAAGGCTAAGTGAATGAATGTTCACTTTAGCCCAAACGTGCCCTAATCCCAAGAAAATAAAGATTTTTTAATTTGAATGATGAATAAACGCAAGGAGAGAATGGTCAAACCTGTGGATCTTTTTAAAGCACTTGGATCTCATGAAGCATGCAATTACCGGAAAAGCGTATTTGACTCCAAGAAAAGAAGATGCAACTGAGCTCGAACTTCTGCTTGGTTGGATGGAAAGATCTGCAAAATAACACTCATAGACTTTCCATACAAAGATTAGATCATGTATTGTTCACAAATTGAAATAAAAAAGAGCATGAACTGCAACTGAATAAAACAATGCTCTTTTTTAAATTCTAGAAGTAAATCAATAAACAGCTTACTTGCAAACTGCAAATACCTGTTCTTATGTGCTTACAGAAGCCTTCTAAAGCATAACATCATAATCTCAAATAAACAAGAAAGAAAAGCATTAAAACAACATCACCTCATCCATCAAGTGCAATCATCCAAAGAATCACACCACATGAGCCTCCAAAGCCTTAATTTTATTCCAATGGTTGCATAGAAGCAACAAGCAATTACAAAAGTTTCACCAAAGTTTCTCTACACCAAAATCCATCCTCAATAGAGCTAAGATAGCCTCTATTTAACAAATGAGAGAGTGTCAAAACCCTGAAACCAAAAAACCAACCCTGCTGCATGGGAAAGCTGCCTGCTAGGTCTGGAAACCTACTTTGTTAGGTCTGGTAAGCCTACTGATGGTGTAAGGTTCAGTCTTCACCTCGATCAAATCACCAGACCAATGAGAGCTCTCCATCTCCACTTTAGCTGGAGATGACATGTCTGATAACTGATAATAAATTAATTGCTCTCTTAATGATGACTGAAGCTCAGTGATGATAACTCCAATCATCATAAGTGTTCCATGAGATGTCATTCAGCCTTTTATTTTACTGAATTTGGATTAATTTGGAGAGTTTTAGTTTTCTCCAAAATAATCATTTTTTTAATAAAAATCATTTTTTTACTAAAAATCATTTTTTTACTCAAAACTGACTTTTTTGAGTAAAAAGGCATTATGTGTCCGATTGTTGATCTGAAAGCTGATTCTGACTGACTGGCTGATCAAGAATGATTTTTGGCTTAAGGTTAGAGCCATCAATCACTAAATTTGGAGTCCAAATCACGAACGGGTTTTTTCCATTTAATTTATGGAAAAATTAACCCAAAAAACTTAGGAAAAGTAATTAAAATTAAAAATTAAAAAATAATTTTTCACTGTTCGAAAATTTTTTATGTGTCCAGATGACTTAGGACATGACCATGATCTATCTAAATAATGTCTAGTAGGCTTATAACACTGAGGTGGGCTCTAATAACCCCCCAAGGCCCAGAATTCAACATCGGGCATTCCAGCTTTAGAGGAAGCGGGAGAAAACCTCGTCAATTATACTCGATTGAAGGCAAAGCATAATTGTCAGGGGCAAAAAACTCCCTGGAATACCCTATTTGAGATTCTACATCTCATGAGACCGAACCACTCAAAAGCATCCTACTAGCACATTTTATTACAAACCCCATGGGGCCATGGTCAAAATTATTCAAATAAAAAAGTGGCTAGCCAATGTTGGGTAAACATGCAGACAAACCAACTGATACACTGGAATCAGACTTTGAACAAGTCTGTCAACCGGCGGCTCCTCAGGTAATCCAACTATGGTACAAAAAGTTGGATAACAAACTCACGCTTGGTGGATGTGGCATTTCTTAAATGGTTGATAGATCGTGTTGATGGGGGCACATCTCTCTTATAAGACGTGGCGCATCCCCTCAAAGTGCCACTCCACTTAATGTTAGCCTTATGGCTTAACCTAACAATCATAAAGTTAATATTGTCACCTTTATTTGTAGTTCTTATTTAGGATATTAGTCATTTATCCTAAATGATGACCAAGGGATTTTGGATAAGATTGCCTAGCCTAGTCACCATGCAAAGGTGTAAGAATCTAGAGAAAATCTCTCCATGGGGTGGCATTCTTCTTTGTACTATATAATTGGTACTATTTGTGTGAATATAATTGATTAAGGTTTTTGCCTTTTCCATCATATTTTTCCCATATATGTTTCATCATTTGGTATCAAAGCTAGTCTGGAGGTTAATTCCCCACGGGAATGCCCAAGAAAATGTGAGAGTTGTAGTAGTTGATTTGTTGTAAATAGGCATGTGAGTTTTCTGTGTGTTTGTTATTTATTTGTGTGCAAATAAGATGCTCTGCAGATCACCGTGAGATAGGAGGAGCGTTCTCTGTTTGGCATGTTGTTAAATTGAAGTTGCTGCATGATTTTGGAAGAAAGTGGTTTCTATATAATGTTACATGTGGGTTAGTTGTACTGTGTCTGTATTTTGCAAATTTTAGAGAGAATATTTTACCATTTTTCAGCGGTCTGAAGAACAATTGTGCATCTGGTAACAACTATCATCCTTTGAAATAACGAGACAACAATCAACAATCAACTTGCACGATACATCTCTCAGAAAATCCACATCTGTGTGGAGATATCTCTGCGATGTGCAGTCGACAATCCATGCTACAGTGGATGATGACGAGCTATGCTAAAGATGTTAAAGCCATGATGAAAGAAGCTGTGTGACTTTCTAAATTGTGAACTCTACCATTGTGGGCTCGATTCTCTCAGATCTGGGTGTTTCCTTGGTCGTGCTCTGCTTTGGATCTGATAGCATTTTGATATTGTAGCCAATCGCTCTCATGATCTGAAATCGCTCTCATTTTTGTAGATTGGAGCAATTCGATCTGCTTCAATTTGGAATCTAGCAGCAACTAGAGGTACATTGTAACTCTTTTAGTTGATATCAGTAATCTATTTGACAAATCTAAAAATTTTGAACAATATTCAGAATATGTGAGAGTATACGAGTCTAGGTATCCATGTGATCTTTTACAGATCTGGTTATCAATTAAGAAATTGTAATCCTAGAGGCTTTCCAAGTTGATATCCCTTTTAGATATGCACTAATGAAAGGTGCAAGACCCCTGCAAAAGATCAATATATTCAATTAATTTGGTTTGTGATCTGCTGCAACTTAATTTGTAAACTCTATATATGATTTGTGGATCTAAGAATTATAAAATCCAAGAGTTCCAACATGTAATGTATCCAAGCGATAGAGCAATCTGGATCAATCTTTTACCCTCGTTAGGTCTGCATCGTTTGCCTTCAAATCTTCCGTCGTCCATCGATCTGTTGCATCTTTTGCAATCTACATCAGTGATCTACGCATATCTACAATTTACATCAGCAATCAAACCAGCGATCTATGCAGATCTGAGCTTGCGATTTCAATCGTGGCATGTTATGAGAGTCCTTGTGGCCTATTTTGAGAGCCCTCGTGGCCTATAATGAGGTGGCTCCCTCTCCAGCAAAATCAATCTTATGCTTCACAATCTTCACCGATTCATGCTTCACCCACAAAATAAATATTGGCTGCTCCTTAACCTGTCCACACAGATCTGCCCAGTGAATCCAGAGTGGCGGCTTCTCTCTTCTTACATTCTTTCTTTTATGCGGCCCCTTCATAAGTGGAAGGTTCTCTTTCAATGATGTCACACAACAGGGCCACATAGCTATTGTAGGCCTTTTCCCTCTTTCTCTCTCTATGTATTCCTTTTGGAGCGCCATACCTTTCAGCTTCTCGTATGAGCTATCACGCCCACGCTGATTTCCTCTTGTGGGAGTCCTTCTCAAGGAATGTCTCTACCGGCTCTTGTGGTTCTGTCATGTCGTGATCTTCAAGGTCTTCTGGAATTGCTTCTCCAATTTCTATATCTCGAACTCTCGTCTCTTCAGATTCCTCGACTTCCTGGATAGGATTCCTCTTGGATCTAAAGTATGCCGAGTCTTCATCAAAGGTTACATCTCTACTGATGTCGATCTTCTTGAATCCTGGGAAGTATATTCGGTAGGCCTTTGATGTATCACTGTATCCTACGAATACACCCTTCCTCCCAGAAGGATCGAGCTTGGTCCTTTTACTGTTTGGGATATGTATGTACATCACGAAACCAAATATTCTCAGATGGCTGACTTCCGGTTTCTCTCCTGAGAAAGCCCCTTCAGGAGTCTTATTGTCAAGTACTCGATGAGGAGTACGGTTTTGTACATATACAATTGTTCTTGTTGCATTTGCCCAAAGGTGCATAGGAAGATCCTGGTCATGCAACATTGCTCTTGTTGCTTCCATGATGGTTCGGTTCTTTCATTCCAAAACCCCGTTATGTTGGGGATTGTATGGAGTGCTCAACTCCCTCTTAATCGTGGGCTCTCTGCAGAGTTCCTTGAATTCTTCCAAAGTGAACTCTCCGTCATTATCTGACCATAGAGTCTTTATCTTCCTATCAATCTGGTTCTCGACCAAGGCTTTATATTCCTTTAACTTACTAAAAACTTCACTTTTCCCTTTCAAGAAATATATCCAAGTCTTACGTGAGAAATCATCTATAAAGGAAACATAGTACACATACCCGCTTAATGAGCTAGAAGACATGGGTCCACATACATCCGAGTGTACCATCTCCATTATTCCTTTAGCCTTGCTCTCACTGTTAGGAAATGTCTTCTTCGCATTCTTTCCTTGTGCACATCCTTTGCAAATGCCTTCATTCTTTTCCTGGATCTCTGGCAATCCTAAGACTACTTTGCTTGTCATCGATAGTGCTCTGTAGTGCACATGTGCAAACCTTCTACGTCATAGTTCGCTCCGTTCAATTGACTCATTAACCAGTGCTTGTTCAAGTTGTCATGTTAGCTTATAAAAGCCTCCGTCTTCTTCTCCAATCACTGTTGCATCCTCTATTGTCTTTCCTCTGGGCCACATCACAACTTGGGCATCGACAAAAGAAACCCTAATTCCCTTTGCATCCAATGCAGAGATGAAGAGAAGGTTCTACTTCAATCCTAGAACATACAACACATCCTGTATCTTTAAAGATCTCCCGGAGTCCATCTTGTATGAAGCTTCTCCACTCCCTTTTATGGGGTATTGGTAATCATCCCCAAGTTTCACCTTGTGAGGTGACTCATGTTCAGACCTATTCACGAATGATCCCTTGCATCTCGTCATGTGTTTAGAAGCTCCACTATCCACAAGCCAATCATTGCTTCTGTTGCCCACCTATTTCGACTAGTTGGCAACTCCATGTACATGAAGATGTACATAATTGTACAAATTGTACCTTGGAAAAATCTAAGGATTTTTTCACTTCTGCAGGGCAATTGCCCCTTTGTAAAACGAAATGTCCGCTCCCCTGCGTGGGAAAATTAATGTAATTATATGTGCTAGTGTGGGTCATGTGTTATGGATGCCACACCATGGAACTGGTTGTTAGGGAAGTCCCCTCAACGAGTGTTTTTTCCCCTTCCAATTGATCTTGTTCTTTAACAATTTTAATTGGTTAGGTTTTTCACTCAAAATCCTCCAAAGTGGTGACGAGCGTTCTAACAGTCAAGTCCATGGGGTGGCTAAGGTTTCAAAATGTTATTCATGACCATGCTAGACATTTATATAGAGTCTTGCGGAGTTTCGTTATGTTGTTGTATTTTTGTTAATTTTTTCTAGTTAATTAATTTCACCCCTTGGTGGTTAATTAACTAAGTTTTGATGTAATAATGTAATTGCTCAAGCATTGGCATTTTGTAATAGGGGCTATGAATGCAAGGTAAATTGCTATGAAACCCCCTGTTGCCCACCTATTTCGACTAGGTGGCAACTCCATGTACACGAAGTTGTACATAATTGTACCTTAGGAAAATCTGAAGATTTTTCACTTCTGCAGGGCTATTGCCCCTTTGTAAAAGGAAATGTCCACTCCCCTGCGTGGGAAAATTAATGTAATTGTATGTGCTAGTATGGGTCATATGATACGGATGCCACACCATGGAACGGCTTGTTAGGGAAGTCCCCTCATCGAGTGTTTTTCCCTTTCCAATTGACCTTGTTGTGTAAACGAGTTTAATCGGTTTGGTTTTCACTCAAAATCCTCCAAAGTGGTGACGGGCGTTCTACCAGTCAATTCCATGAGGTGGCTAAGGCTTCAAAGTGTGATTCATGACCATGCTAGGCATTTGTATAGAGTCTTGCGGAGTTTCGTTGTGTTGTATTTTTATTTATTTTTGTCTAGTTAATTAATTTCACCCCTTGGTGATTAATTAACTCAGTCGTTGATGTAATAATGTAATCGCTCGAGCATGGCATTTTGTAATAGGGGCTATGAATTCAAAGTTAATTGCTATGAAACCCCCTAAGCCACTGCTTCGAGTCCCATGGAATTCTGATGAGTGGTTGAGGAGATAGACCATTTTTGTCTAAGCAAGGTCTATTTTTCCTAGGGAATTAATTAATTTCCCTAAGTCAAAATTCACATTTTTTTATTTTGAATTAAAAAATCAAGAAATGCCATGGTAAGATGGTTTGGGGATTCCTAAGCCTAGGAAAACTATTCCAAAGTTTTTTAACCCCGCCATGGCCAAGATATAATTTTTCAAGTTATTTTTAAATTTTTCCTAAGTCATTATTTGGAAAATTTAAAAAATTAAATTGAAAATTTTAATCTAAGGTGAATATTTTGTTAAGCCTAAGTCTAAAGGCTAGATTAAAGATAAAGGAGGCATTATCATTTTAGTGGAGCATCCAAGCTATGAAGGAAGGCGCATGCTAGATTTAGAAGGGCGCAATATAAAGAACCTCCACTATATACATAGTAGGGAGTCCAAGCTAAAATGGGGGCGCTACCATGAATAAAACGGCTAGCTATTATATGGAAGGCGCATGCTATTTTGGAGGCACCACCATTTAAAGGGGCGCTAGTCACTAATTTGGAGGAGCGCTATCATAGAGAAGGGACCCACGCTAATATAAAGGAAGGGCCCACTCTAATTTGGAGGTAGCGCTAGCATATAGAAGGAGCGCTAGCCAATTTGGAGGTAGCGCTAATGTTTAAAGGGCCCACGTTTTAATGGAGGCGCTAACCATTAAGATAGTACAGGCATCATGTTAAAGGAGGGCGCTACCCAGGTTAATGAAGGGTTTCCACCATTTAGAGGAGCGCTACAATAGAGGAAAGCGCTAGATTTAGAGGAGGGCGAATGCATTTTTGGCCCACGTTTTACATACTTGGAGGAGCCGCCATCTTTGGAGATTTCCACCATAAATAGAGGGGCGCCTATGCTATTTGGGCCCACTCTATTTTATCTTTTGATTTATTTATGGATATTTTCATAAAAGCAAGATCTAAGAGTGAAAATAAATCAAAGACCTAGATCTAAAGATGGAGAATACTTGGACATGGATTAAGCTTATGGCCTTTGATTAAAAATTAATCTAAAGGTGGAGATTAATTGAGAAGAATAGAAAGCCAAATACCTAGATCTAGTGGTGTGGATTAAACCCTAGATCTAGATCTAATCTCAACCATTTATCTTCAAGGAGTTGGGGATTGTCTCAACTATTTAATGAGGGTCTCACTCCCTCATTAATCATGATCTCAAATGCTATTGTTATGCTGCCGGAAATTTCTTGCTCTCATATTCTCTTGCTATACTTTGTATTGAAGATTTGCCGAAGTTGGGCCATTAAATAAAAATTTCTTTGGAGGGATACTATGCTGCAAACTCTTTCATGATCCGAATCTTTGTAAGGTAACCTTGTATTTGTCTTGTTTGCATTTATTGTATTTTTCTAGTTAGCTCTCCACAAAGTGTTTTGTGGAGAGATTAAAGAATAAAAGTGTTTTTATTCTTTCTTATGAATGATTTGACATTTCTTACAAAGTATTTTGCAGGAACTGTTAGGTATTCATCACTAGGATCACAAATTTTGCAGGCATAGATTTATTTGCAGGTTGTCCAAGCAAGGAGATCTCTCCAAATATCATTCCGGCAATTTTTTTTAAATTCGGCCATTTACTTTCAGCCTATTTAAAACTGGGTTTTATTCACTATTTAGTGAATATAACCCTTGTTTTAGGGCCCCAACCTATTATATATTAGTTAGGGCTTATATTTCTGTTGTTTAAACACTGTTCAGCTAAATTTCTTCGATATTTCTCCTCCGATTCTTCAGTTATTCTGAATATTGCAATTGTATCAGTTCCAGCCTATATTTATCTACACTTTGAGCTTAATCGTGGTATTCCTCGTCTGACATCAAGCAATTGAGATCAGAACGCGAAGCGCTCAAAGCTGTTATAAATATTTGTCTGTCATTCAGTCTGCATAATAGTTTCCAGCCCTTTAAATCTATTATTTCTGCAATATTTCACACTCAGATTTTTTTATGTAAATTTGTAAATTTTGTACTAATTTTTTAACAACAATTTTTTAGTGTTTTCTGTGATTTCCAGCGAAGAATAGCTTGCTGGTTTATGATAGGTTATGCACATTTTGAAGGAGATTTGATGCCCGAATAGACCCAGAATTCCCTCAACCTTCAACCGGTTCAAAAGTAGTTCCAATTCTCAACCCTCTCTCTCATATTTTTTCCAATTTATTGTAAACCCCAATGAGAGTCTCTTGGGGTATTCTGTAAAGTCTTGTAAGGCATTTGTAATTTATAAGTAAGTAGATTAGGAAGTAAGGTAGATAACTAGTTCTATTTCCAGCTACCCACCTATCTTTGTGACAGACTATCATCTCTGTCACAAAGTTTGTTGTGAGGTGAGTTTACTGTAGTTAGTTGAGTATTTCTTTCAAGTTTATGCAACTTTACTTTTCTGTTTAAAAGTAATCATACAACCCATCAAACCTGTGTATCCTCTATCCACTTGTCATCTCCCTTTAGGGACTTCAAGCTGGATATGAAAAACAGGTGAAGTGGGGGCTTAGGTAATTAAATAACTTTCATTTTTACCCACTACAATCAAATATTTTATTTCCCAAGTCATTTGTTAATCGCTTTAAAATAAACACTGCATCTTAACCATCAAGATAAAAATTTACTCTTAAAACTTACCAACAACAACTTCCCACATCCTGCTCCTCTACTCGGTTATCACCCTCCGGGGTACTCCGAGATACGACCAGGGGACAAGGAAGTCTTAGTTTAATAGGCATCCATCTAGCCCTTTTTCTGTCAATTAAAAACAGTGACCTCAGGAAGCTAGAAGGGGTAGTAGACCGTGGGTGGTCTTTAGGCGCTTCAACGTCCTCCTTGTTGAGCACCGGGGCATTGGGAATTGACCTGTGAGCTACGGGTGGGCTTCGTTCCCACTTTGTTGAGCGCAACAGCATTCCTTCTTTGACTTGAGAAGTTCTAGATCGGGGTAGTCACACCACCGATTCCAAAACTTAATCCAAGAAGAAAAACTTTAATAAAATCAACTAAAATAAACCAAGAGACACAGCAAAACCGGTTCTACAACACTCCTTTTTCAAGCACTCTTTCACTCCAAACATTGCACTACAATTTTTACTTCCAGCACTTTACGTTTCAGTCGTATTTACTTTTCATTTTCGCAATCGTTATGTGGTGAATGCTTATTTACTTAAAATCTTTCCATTTGTTTAGTTTTCGGTTGGTTCAATCATTTTCACTTAAAGTACTTCTCTGCCACATTGAAAATCTTGTTCACATTGTATACACTGATAGACCATCTGTGCATTGCTTAATATTTTGGTCCATTGTCGTTTATAATTATATTATTCGTTTATTTCAGTTTTAAATACTTGAGCTGTAGTTTAATCATAGCTTAAATCTCAATCTTTATTTGTAAAGTTCATAAAGACGTAATCCAACTTTAGACTCCATTGTAATAGGCACTGGTCTTGTTTTGTATAAGGTCTTAGCCTTGTTCTTTTTTTTTAAAACGATCCCTTTAATTAATCAGTGATTAATTAATAAACCTGGAACTTAGTTTTCCCATAGGGACTACCCCCCTTGGCTCTGTTGGGATCTTGCCTAAACGGAGGAGTTGTGGACTGTGGTGACAGTGGTCTCCAGCTCTCACTTGCCCCCAAGGACACACATAGCAGGTTGTGACTTTCCTGCATCTTAAAGTGTGAATTAGGCAGCAACACCCCCTAAGCAACTGCTTCGAGTCCCATATCATTCAGACAAGCGGTTGAAGAGATAGACTAATTTTGGTCAGAGGGGGTCTATCTCCCCTAGGGAATTAATTAACTTCCCTAAGTCAAAAAATCATATTATTTAATTTTGAAGGAAAAAATCAAATAATGCCATGGTAATTTTGTTTGGGGGTTGCTAAGCCTAGGAAAATTTATTTCAAATTTTTCCACCCCCCCATGGCCAAGATATAATTTTTTCAAGTTTATTTTTAATTTTTCCTAAGTCAAAATTGGAAAAATTTAAAAATTAAATTGAAAAATTAAATCTAAGGTGAAATATATATTTAGCCTAAGTCTAAAGGTTAAAAATTTATCTTGGATGCAAGGGGCTAAAGTCTAAGCCTAGTTCTAAAGTTAAACCACCCTTTTGAAGAGGAGGCGCTACCACATAGGGAGGCGTCACATGAAGAAAGGCATAAAAGGGGGGCGTCATGGCTCATTATAAGTGAAAAACCCCCATGTGGAGGCGCTAAATGGATTTAGAGAGGCGCTACATGGATTTAGAGGAGGCGCTAATTGTGGAGGAGGCGCCACATTTGGTGGAGGGTGCTAGCTCTAGAGGAGGCGCCTAGCTTGGGCCCACAGTTAAATCCCAAAAGTCATCTAAAGGGGGCGCCTTGGTCAAAACCCTAGATCTAAGGGTGTAGAATGGCTGAGGCATGGATCAAGCACTCAAGCCATGGATTGAGAGGGCACCTAAACCATTTGATTGGTTGAGAGGGGTGCAAAGTCAAATACCTAAATCTAGTGGTGGAGATCTAATCTAGATCTAGATCTAATCTTGGCCATTGATCTTCAAAGTGTTGGGGTTGCTCCTCAACTATATAATGGGGTTCTCACTCCCTCATTTCACAACTTCTCTCATGCTATTGTTATGCTGCTGGAATCTTTCCCTATTCTCCTCTCATATTCTCTCAAGCATTTGGCCCAAGCCTCTTGCTATTGTTGTATTGAATCTTGCCCTAGTTGGGCTATAATAGAAGAAAGCTTTGGAGGCGAATTGTTGGTGTGGATCTTTCATTTCATGCTTGGATTAGTGAGGTAACCTTGTGGATTTATCAATTATTGTTGCATTTGTTTAGCTTGGAAGCTCTCCACAAAGGATTTTGTGGAGAGACTTTTAGGTAGAAGTATTTCTATCTTCATTTGTGAATAGATTGGTAAGATTCTACAAAGTGTTTTGTAGGATTTATTTTTGTGCTCATCTCTTTGCTTACTTGTTGCAGCTCTAATAGATTTGTTTTACAGGGATCTAAAGCTAAGAAGGGCTCCTCCAAGGGTTTCTTTTCAAATTTGCATTTCCGTCCATATTTTTTTTCTCTCCTAACACTGGGTTTTATTCACTGTATAGTGAATATAACCCTTGTTTTAGGGCCTTCTTCCATTATAGATTAGTATAGGATTATAAATCTGCTGTTAATACACCATTTGGAACCCCAAAAGTTCATTTTCTGAATGCTTAGATTTCATTTTTTCAAAAAATTCATGTTCAGATTTTTTTATAAAATTTCTGAGTTTTACACTAATCTGTGCTAACTTTCTTATTTAGTTTTCTGCAGTAAATTCCAGCAAGTAAAGTTGCTGGTTTGTTGCAGGTTTATGCACAAAAGAATGGGTTATGCTGCCCAAAATTGCCTAGAAAAGCCCCAGAAAAAGTTTGGTCCAAAAAAGGCCCAAAAACCACACTTCTTCTCTTCTCTTCTACAAGATTGTAAACCTCAAAAGAGAAGTTCTCTTTGGGGTATTCTCTGCTGTAAATCTGTATATGAGTAGTGTAGAGATAGCCTAGAAACTAGTTGCTTAGATTTATTTTATTGCAAGTTTTATTTCCGTTTACCCACCATCTCTGTTACAGACCACCATCTCTGTTACAAAGATTGTTGTGAGGTTAGTTTAAGCATTTTTTTACTTTTGTTTACCCACCATCTCTGTTACAGAGATTGTTGTGCGGTTAGGACATTGTTTTAGCTAGTTACATTTTCCTTTCAAGTTTTAAATTTAAATTTTATTTTTTGTTAAAGGAGTAACCATACAACCCACTAATCCGGTGTATCCTCTGTCCCAACTTGTCATCTCCCTTTAGGGACTTCAAGTTGGGTATGAAAAGCAGGAGAAGTGGGGGCTTAGCTTAATTAGAATAACATTCTTTTTTCTGCTACAAACAAACACACTTTGCTTTTCAGTCCAAGATCAAGTACCAGCACCTCCCATAAGGGATACCGCTTGGTTGATCTTGTTGATAGTTTAAAATTAACCTTGTATGCTAATCATCAAGACTTAAAATTTACCCCTAAAACTAACCAACAACAGCTTCACTAGCCTCTGTTCCTCTACTCGGTTATCACCCTTCAAGGTACTCACGAGATACGACGGGGGGTAAGGGAGTCTAATTTAATAGACATCCATCTTGTTATTTTTCCAGTTAATTAAAAACAGTGACCTCGAAAGCTAGTTGGAGTAGTAGACCGTGGGGGGTCTCTAGGCGTTCCACGTCCTCCTTGTTGAGCACCGGGGCATTGGGGTTTGACATGGGAGCTACGGGTGGGCTTTGCTCCCACTTTGTTGAGCGCACCAGCATTCCCTCTTTGACTTGAGAAATACTAGATTGGGGTAGTCACACCATCAGTTCGAAAAACTAAAACTTCAAGAGAAAAAACTTTAATAAAATTTACCTAAAATAAACCAAGAGACATTGCAAAACCGGTTCTACAACATTTTTCATTTCACCAGCATTTCACTCCAATATTGCACTTGTTTCCTTTCAGTTGTTTTATAACTTGTGGGTATTAATCAACTAGTTTACTTTTTCTGCTATTTATCTGAGCATTGTTAGCATCAAGTTTATCCATAATTACTACTCAACTGTTTAATACTGTTCATATTGCGCAAATGTGATTATATCATTTCCCACTTATCTTGATAATATTGTTCATAAGTCTTTCATAACTGTGTAATTGCTCATAGTTTGTTTCTCATCTCATTGTTAGATAACTTAACCTGTGGGATAATTAACTTAGATTGCATCCATTGAAAGTTGCATTCTCTGACTCCATTACTTAGGCACTGGTTATATTAAAAGGATTGACTGTCATTGAAATATTGCATCTTGCATTAGTTTGATTGTCATCTCTCAAAGCCTTAGCCTCACATTAATAAGATCCCTTTAATTTGTAATCAATTAATAAATCTGGAACTTAGTCTTCCATAGGGACTTCCCCCCTTGGCTCTGTTGGAATCTTGCATAAACGAAGGAGTTGTGGACTGTGGTGACAGTGGTCCCCAGCTCTCGCTTGCCTCCAAGGACACACATAGCAGGTTGTGACTTTCCTGTTCCTTAAAGTGTGAATTAGGCAGCAACAGCTTCCATGTGAGATAGTGCTTTTAAGTGCTGAGATTAGCACATACTCTTCATCTAAATCATTCTTCTCCTGTTTAAATCTTTTGTTTGTTGTTTCATCATCTTCGACAATATCAGCATGGTGTCTCCTTTTCCTGGTGGGACAATCTCTTGCAAAATGTCCCTTTTCATCATGAGTGTGGCATCGAACATTTGAAGTATCTCTCTTGGTCTTATTCGATTTCTTGTCCTTCTTCTTGTTGTGATGAAAGTTCCCCTCCATCTCCTTCTTCTTGAAGTTCTTCCTGCTGTGAACCATGAGAGCTTGATCTTCAGTTGCTCCCATCTTCTCTTCATGAGTCGAGCTTCTTCTTGTGCACATTCTTCTCGGAGTCTACTGAAAGAGATCAACCTCCTTCTTGCACAAATTCCTTGAATGAACGAGTCCCATGATCTAGCGAGACCATTCAAGGTAGTCATTACAATTTCTCCTTCTTCGACATTCTCTTCAACCACTTCAAGTTGTTCTTTGATTTGAGCAAACCTTGTGAAGTAAGACTGTATAGTCTCGGAGCTCTGTATCTTCACATTCTTCAACTAGTTCCTCAAAGTTATTTTCCGGTTGATGTTCTTCCCTTCGAACATCTTTGTCAAAGCATCATATACTTCCTTCGGTGTCTTGAATGTAAACACATGGGGGATGAGGTGATCCTTAATAGAATATGCAATGATTCTCTTAGCCTTAGCAATGCTTCTCTTATGAGCAGCCTTAGTCTCATCTCCCTCTAGTTTTGGCACTTCTCCAATGATGAACTGCTCCAAGGCATTTTCTTCAAGGATCAGAGAGATCCTGTACTTCCATGCTCGGAAGTTATCAGCCCCTCCAACCTTGTCCTCAAGTTGAGTATGGTGAGTCAACATTTCAAATGAGAACCTCAAATGGAAATAAAAAAGATTTAGATCTTACCGATTTGAGGTGTCTGACCTAGTTCCGGAGTTGGCTGACCTAGGGTTTGTCAGGGAAACCCTAATTTTCCAAACTTGGAGTTTGGGAATTCTGTCTGGACAAAAAGATGCGCCTCCTTGAGGCGAGTTGCTCAACAAGGTCACTTTCTGAAAACTGACTTGGGAAGCCTCTGAAACTTGATGCCCTAGTTCCTCCCGACAATAGTGACAAGGTCAAAAATGAAACTTCTTCAATATTGAAACTGCTTCCACCAAAAGATGCGCCCTACTGAGGCGAGTTAGCCTAACCCTCTTTTCTTGATGATGTGTGGAGACAACACCTTGAACTAGGAAGCCCTAGTTTTCGTTGTCGTACAGTGCCTTCTTTCAAAGAGGCTCTGATACCATGTTAGTTTTTCTTTACATCTGATTAGATTATCTAGGATCTTTATCTGAAATAATAACAAGTACAGCAATATGAATAAGATATAAAAGATACACAAGACACAAAGATTTTCACCGAGGAAACCATAAAGGAGAAAACCCCACAAACTTCTTCAGAATAGTAAGATGATCAAAAGCAGTAATAAGAAGTATTCAGTAGCTATCTATCTCTCCTCTTTTCTTAATGATGTGTGGAGAGAACACCTTGAACTAGGAAGCCCTAGTTTCCGTTGTCGTACAATGCCTTCTTTCAAAGAGGCTCTAATACCATGTTAGTTTTTCTTTAGATCTGATTAGATTATCTGGGATCTTTATCTAAAAGAATAACAAGTACAGCAATATGAATAAGATATAAAAGATACACGAGACACAAAGATTTTCACCGGGGAAACCATAAAGGAGAAAACCCCGCAAACTTCCTCAGAATAGTAAGATGATCAAAAGCAGTAATAAGAAGTATTCAGCAGCTATCTATCTCTCCTCCTCTCTCTCTCTCTCTCTCTCTCTCTCTCTCTCTCATGCGAACTTGAGAGTGTGAGGTGTGTATAAATGAGGGAGAGCACCTCCCTATTTATACTCTTTCAAGTCACTGACCAAACATAAGACTGGGGCCCACATCTCTTCCCTTACAGGGCCGACTTCTCCCAGAGAGACTCCAAATACACATTACATGATGTTACACTGGGGACTATTTCCCCAACTTACAACGAAGGTTGTACCTCAAGGTTTAGACACAATTAAGACATCCCGCAAGGGGTAAACACATCCCCAGTGGGGGTACAACAACATACAATGATAATATACATCAAAATCTTCCGAAGTTACAAATACATCAACAGCCTTGTGGGGGCAAATGAGTCGAACACTATACAAAGAGTGAGTGCTCATCCTTTGATCATTAACCTTTTCAATACACTTTACATTTCACAAAAGATAGTAGCTAGCCTACAAGAGTAGGTGCCCTAAAAGCCTTCTGGTCTCCAGTAAATGACTAAGGCCTAAACCCACTGCCAGTGAGCAGTCCATAGCCCCGACGGGTTTGCCTCTCCCTGTTGCCCCTGTGGAGGGTAAATGAGCCTTATATTATACAAAGAATGAGTGCTCAACCCCTTGGCCATTGACTACCTTTTAAACATTTGTACTTTTGCATCTTTTAGATATAGCTTTTATGCGTTCTAATGCTTTAATGTTTAGCAACACTACTATGGTGGAGCACTTGTTTCGAGAACTAAAGGAGAACTACCCTATGAACCAAGCCACACTAGCCAAGCCACATACTTCATACTCGAAGACATATAACAAAATGGAGTCCATCATACATAGAGGTCACAATGGAGAAAAGATCTTCAATCTCACAAGTCTCAATCAGTCTAAGTTATGGGATAATCATTTGATAATGAATGAACTGGATTGATGGGGACAAATGACACATGGAGCCATCAAAGCACTAAGGTTTACTATTTGTATGAGCATGGCATGAGCAACAATCTTCAACATCACATCCTTTGATTAGTCATGACTCATAGCACAAGTTAAAGCACTAGTACATGTAAGCATACATCACCATAATCATCCTAACATGGCAACCATAGGTGTTTGAGTTACATCATAGAGCAAAATCAAACCAAGGAAGCATATACCTGATCTCACCACATATACCTGTCTCCAACTGATAGGCCCCTCTATAACTGCGTGTACCAACTCTGATCTGCAGCTCTGCTCCAATGAACTAGGTCATCACTGAAATCATCTCAATGGACCAATGAGTCTCAGTCCTAGAAAGGAAAATCTGATGAACAAGGCTCTAGACTGGATGAAGCTGTAATGATCCATGCTAATACCCCATGTAAAACGTAGCCCAAAATATAATAAAAGATAAGTCTATATGCTGCATCATGGTAGCCCAACTGCAAAATGTATATGTGATAACAACACCCTTGCATTTAACCATGTCTTTGTGCAAGAAATGATGAGTTGATACAGGTATCTAGGCTCGAACATTTGGTTGATCTTGTTTACTCCAATTTTCAAGCACTTTCAAGCATACTTACCAGACTCGGAATCGGCAATAAATCGACGAGGCAAAAGAGCGAAGAGTTTGAATCGAATCGGGAAAAAATTGGCAAATACAAAAATTAAATATATACCTACATTTCGAATTAAAAAAACAATTTTCATAAATATTCAAGATAACCATATCCATATACTGCAAGATATCAATAGATGCCCAAAATATATCAACTCTCATAAAAACTAAAATCGATATTGTATGCCCTAGTGCCAGTGGCCGAGTAAAATCATTTTTCTATGCCCTTGGTCATGACTTATGACTCCTCTGTCAAGTCTGTCCAATTCTCTGTTCTAAACTTCTACCTCTGTCTGTGGCCTTGAATCCTTCACGCCTAACCTGCTGCTAAGTGTTGAGTAAAGTGTAAAAACTGAAACAATGACCGTCCGTTCGCCATTCGTCATTGCTCTGTGCAGGAGTGCTCGCGTCGCCCGAAAGTTTGAAACAACAGAAGCACAACTTTCAAATGGTGCTTTAAAGGCGGCTTCAATTCACAACCAGGGTAAATCTTGTCTCCAACTCGCCGAGCCGAATTTAAACGACGGTTTATTTTGGTTCAATCGCGTAAAATCGGGAAACTCGAGTTTGACTTAGGACGAGTTGAATTGGCTCGTTTAGTTGTCGATCCGAGTCAAACTCAAAATAATCGCGAGTCAACTCGCAATTCCTGTTACTATGCTTCTAAGGAGCATAGTCCCTCCGCTTTCCACCAACAAACTCCATGTCTCAAAGGATTCCCAAGCTTGGAGCTATCTCCTCTTTCTCTTTCCTTCACTTTTAAATTAAATATTTCTTAGTTACAGTTACTCACATGCTTAAGTAGATTAGTATGTCTTTTGAAAGAATATCTAAAGGCTGATTTGTTTAAGCATGTATCTAGATCTAAAATCATAAATTAATATTTTGAAGTAGATCTAGTTTTTATTAAGTACTTGTGCATATTTCCAATCCTTCGGTACTTAAATATTGTTATGTTCTTAACACTTTATTTGGCATATTTGGTGTGTTATAGGTGGCTGTTTTTTCACTTTTATTGCCAAGACAAGGAGAAGTGATGCCGGAAAATCAAAGATCTAGGTTGTTCAAAGACCTCTCAGAGCACCATTCTTGATCTTGTCTTACTCATAAAAATTGTAAAACCTTTGGATCCAGATCTTTAAGGACCATTGGCAGCCACCTCAAGCATTGTAAATACCATAATAAAATATTTTGAGTAGGCTCCTAAGAGCCCACTCTCCATCCCCCTGGGGGAATTTGCGTCGATGCACTTTTTTCATGGTTTTGCTTTTGTTAGTGTAGTTTTGCTTTACAAATCAGTATACTTTGCTATTTCAAATTTTAATTTCATTCATTGCAAAGTAATACAAATATTAATCCACTGCACTATACCGAATTACCGAAAGGGAAAAGATTTGTGCGGTGTAGTAATTAGAAAACCTTTCTTTTTTGCAATTTTACTTTTAAAATAAACCCCCTTGCTTTCCCGAGTACGGTTCACGGACAAGGACTTGCCCAAGTACTAGACTTGGAAAGAGATTCTTGAGTTTTCTTTTCTAATCAAGAAAACATTATTATAAAACACTTAAAACTAACAAGGCTTAATTCCCGTATGATCTAGGTTGCTGCAACCTGAACTGGACAGATGATCAAACAAAAAAGGAACAAAGTGACCAGTTTAATTAGTCTCACTTTCAATTAGAACTCCCTATTATCACATATATAGTAATTGGGCTACCATATTCTATTTTTTAGATACAATACATTTGTTATCAAGATCTCTTACATATGAGATGCTGAGATGGGCAGTTTTGACGAATCATTATTTTATTCGTGGACTATTATACTCTCCCATGTCAGGACTGAGTCTCAGGACACTCAGATTTGAGGACTGGTGTAGCCATTTAGTCATTTACAGAGCAGTTATTGATGCCCAGTTTTATATCAGTGCTTTCTCATTGGACAGATGATGTTTCAGATGGATTATATGCATGATTATGACTCAGTTTTTATTATATTGTGTTATGGTTATCATTGCTCTTATACTCATCTTTGTAACATGTATTAACATGTAGTGTCATGATCTGGCGGTCATAATTATATGGACTTGGATGTATTTGTATTATGTATTGATGTCCATACTTAGACGTGGAAGTTCCTGATCTATACTGATTGGTTTTACCCTCCTTAGGGAGAATAGAGGTAGTCATTCCCACCATTGTTTTGGCTTGCTAGAGTTGGCTTCATCTTTCACTGTCTCCACCCATCCATTCCCTCCCAGTTTTTGTTTTTAACCCGACTTACTACTTGACTTGTGGCATGGAGGACCTTTCCCCACTAGAACCTTTGTTGGACAAACCTCCCTGTTTATATTGTGTCTTGGCTCTGAGTTGGTGACAAAACTTGCCTTTGGTAAGTTGGATCGTATGCCTAAATCATTCCAGTCGGTTGTCTCGATGTTTGGCACTGTGCAGAACTCCCCCTGGTCACTTGAGATGTTGTTGGCTAAAACTGAAAGCTCATGTACTGCTTGTGTTGAAAATGTGTCTATGCGCTCATGAAAAATGCAAAATCTAGAATGTGTTTCTTAACACATATCTGAAAAGGGCAAGAGCAATGAAATGCTAAAAATACCCCTCGAAGGGTATAAGAAAAGGTCCCAAAAGCAATGGTTAAATATATGCTATATACAAATATTGTTGACCCTATAAATTTGAATATGTCCCGGATGAAAGCTGCAATTAGCTATGCTTTTAAGCATTGGTGAAGTCCCAAAGGGTCATATAGGCCAAAAAGGCCATGGAAATAAAATTGATGGTCCTAATGAAACTAGATCAAACTTGATGTAGACATGATGCCTAAGTTGAATAAGCACTCTCTGAACAACTCAACCATTTGTGAGGCACTGCTATTCCCTGTGTAGTTGTTTGTCCAGCATATAGTAATAGTGAGTTTTCCTATTCCATATCCAAAGTGTCATGATGCTAAGTAGGAAGTCATCCTTTGCCCTAGCCTTGTCAACTATGAAGTGAGTATAGTCCTGAAAGTCTGGTCTGAGTAATAATAAATAAAACCCTATATATGTATTTGGTTGATGTACCGCCAGTGAAATGACTGCTACTTCTTGTGATTGTTGCTTAAATGATTTGTAGAGCATGTCTTAGCCTTATAACACTTGCAGCAGATGGATGATAGTCTGAGTTATATTATTGGTATCTGGTCATTTACAGATGAGTTTATTGTCTATTAGATATGGTTGATGATCAGGTAGAGACCTGGAAAAGGTATGAGTATACACCCTGTTACCACCTAAGTTGTACTTGGTGGTTTTGTTTTCAAGCGAGCCGGCGAAGTAGAACAAGTACACTTGTTCTTGATTAGAGTTCAGAAGTCCGTCGACCTTTTTCTGGGAGTCTGTTCGAATTTTTTTTGTAACACATGTTCATACCCCCTTGGGGAAATTGTAAAAAATGTCCTAGCATTTAATTTTGTTTAAAAGGCTCGGCTTCCTGAACTTGAGCATCAAGCCGACTAGCCTAGAGTGTTTTTTCCCTTAGTTATTATTGGTTGTTGAACAAACGACTAATAATTTCCAAGTTTTTCACTCACACCTCCAAAGCTGGGGTAGTCGTCTTGGTGTTTCAGCCTTAAGAAGTTATTAGGGCCTTCATGTCAGTATTTTTCAACATGCTAGGCATTGATTTTGAGTCGTATGGACATGTACTAGGTCCCCCTAGAGTTTCAGCAATTTCCAAGAAAATAAAAAAATTCCACAAAATTAGGCCATTTTTAATGGTTTAATTAGAAAAATTCAAAATGTAATAAAGTCAGATACGAAGTCTGTTTTTGATGTGGGGGCACTCGTTTTCACACCCAGAGCATCCACTTTACCTCAGGGACCACTTTCCACATCAGTCGAGCAGCCAAAACACCCTGTGAGGCATTATTCAGCTAAAGATGCATCAAAAAGATGTCTTAATGCTAAATTACATCAATTTGGCACCAAAGTCAAAGGTTTGAAAAGTGAAAATTTTAAAATATTATTTTATGGGGTGACATGGCAAGGGTCCCCATTAAGCATACGATACTCTCCAACATAAAATGGGCATAAATCTTTGGTTATATAAGTGTGGTATATATTATGATAAGAGAGTGACGTCAAGTTTCATAAGCACCCACGCTAACCCAAGGAGAAGCTTGTGATTGCATGGTGGACCCCTCATCCATGTGAGGGGCGTTAAAGGCTTTGGTTCATGTTTAAGAACTAGTGTGAGATGGATGACGTGAACCTTCACGCTAGTGGAGGATGCTAGCGAATGGGGAAGAGGGGTGGACCCCTCTCAACTTGTTTTTGTTCTTTTTTTTTTTTAAACAAAACCTTGGTTCAACGTACGCATGCATGTGAGATGATGTCAACCTATCTCACCAACCCCCGTGAGCTCACGCATGAGGAGAACGGACACCAAGGGGGATGGTGGATTGAGTGTGATTGACATTGATTGAGTGTGTTAGTAGTTCCTCTTCACTTCAACTTCAGTGTGACTCAGTCCAAGCTCAGTGGGACTCCTCTTCTACTCAGAATAACTCTTAGTGTATCTTCAGTGTTGGTAGCACCCCCCTGGGTCTCTTTTTTTCTATTTAAGCAGGGCTCCTTTGCTTATTTTGGCATGGTCACTCTTAGTGTATCTTCAGTGTTGGTAGCACCCCCCTGGGTCTCTTTTTTTCTATTTAAGCAGGGCTCCTTTACTCATTTTGGCATGGTCAGAAGACCGAAGGAATGTTATTGCTTGTATTGTATTGTTTACCATTTGGAATAAAGAAGGCTTTGGAGGCTAGATCTATGGTGTAATGCTTTTCATGTGTGGATGGTGATTGCCAAGTGCTTATGAGGTATAATCTGTATTATTGGTCTTTGTTTTTTGTTGGTTAATTGTGGGCCTTGAAGGGGAGCTCCCTCCCACTGGGGTAAGAGATTATTCTAGTTTGATTTATGCTCTTACTGTTCGCTTGTTTCAGATCTCTTGGAGTTGCATGTACTTTAAGTTTAATTGCATGCTTTCTAATTGTCTTTTTCCAGCAACACCTATGTCTTAACCATCTGTTTGTGCAAGGACTTCTTAGTTACAGGTGATCTCACTTGTAGAAGGGGTTGAGCTAGTTTGAATCTTCATCTTCAAGATCTTTTTGATGACATAGTCCCTCTGTGTTCCACCAAAGCAGACTCCATGGCCCAACATTCCGAGGCTTCCAGCACTCTTTCTATCTCTCTTTCCTTCATTTTTTAAAGAAAAATTAAATCTTTCTCGGTTGCGGTTACTCACATGCTTAAGTAGTTTAGTTTATATTTAAAGCAATATCTAAAGGCTGATCTATTTAAAGCGCATGTATCTAGATCTAGAAACATAAAGTAATATTTCCAAAGTAGATCTAGTTTTTATTAAGTACTCGTGCATATTTCCAATATTTCAGTACTTATATTTTTATGTTCCTAACGCTTTATTTGGCACATTTGGTGCATTACAGGTGGCTGGTTTTTCAGTTTTATTGCCAGGACAAGGAGAAGTGCTGCCGGAAAATCAAAGATCTAAGTTGTTCAAAGACATCCCGGAGCACCACTCTTGATCTTGTCTTACTCATAAAACTTGCAAGCCTTTGGATCCAGATCTGTATGGACCATTGGCATCCACCTCAAGCATTGTAAATACCATTAATAAAAGATCTTTCTGAGTAGGCTCTTTCGAGCCCACTCCCCATCCCCTCAGGGGGGATTCTGCATTTTTGTGGTTTTGTGATTTTTCCAGTTTTTTCTAGTATAGTTGTTTTTAGTAGCATTGTATACTTTCAATCATAAGCATTTCAATACCTTTTACAAACTCAAAGTAATCATACTACTTACCCCACGACTTCCCGGTTGACCCGAAAGGGGAAAGAGATGCGTGGTAGGACTAATTAAATAATCTGTGATTGTTTCAGGCATTTTTTTGTTATCTAAAATCAACCCCTTTTCGCTTTCCCAATTGATGTCCATTTGGACCGAAAGAGATTCCTAGAGGTTTTTTATTTTTAACAAGAACACAAGTTTAAAAATCCTTAAAAAATTACCAAGACTCCTTCCCCGTATGCTCTACACCGCTGCAGCTTGTCTGATTAGTTGACTGTATCAAAAAGGGATACGAGTTACTAGATTTAATAGGAAAAACCACACAAGTGATTTTCTCGAGAACTCGAGAGGTTGCAAAGGGTAACTACTACAGAGTCAGGGGACTACTCCAAGCAGGTTCATCCTCGCCCCGTTGGACACTTAATGTTACCGCTTTAGCACTCAGTTCGAAGGGACTTGACTTGTTGGGACAAACCCACAATTAACCCACACCCTTAATTACTCATTAATAATATTAAAACTGACCAACGACACAACTGCAATACTTACACGACACAACAGCACTCCACTTTTACAAGCACTCCATATTCATCGGCACTGATCTGTTTTACTTTCACTGCTTAAATCAATTATTTCAAAATGTCGTGAATGATGCTTACATTGTCATATGTTGTTGATGTGATCTCTTTCTTGCAATAGTCTGTTGTGTTATTTTATCAATTTCATATTAACTCCTAGATTTAGTCTTTTCTTTCGTAGACTAAAAACCATAGGTTTTCTTTTAATAGGGTCTACCCCCTTGGCTTTGTTAGGAATTGGCCTAAATGGAGGAGTCAAGAACAAGGTGACAGCCTTGACTCGAGACTTGCCCCCAAGGACACACCGAGTGGCTTGAAGACTTCTGCCACGTCCCCCCCAGGTGTGTGAAAGGTGGCAACACACCCTAAACGGTTTTGGACTCTCTGAGTCTAATGAGATAGTTTATTTTCAGTTCCAGGCACTTGCAAAGATGGCCAGGCTCATTTTACCTTTTAGATGCAGTTTTGCTTCACAGGATGATGTGTTTGAGCAGGGAGATGTTTTATTTGGATTTCCTAAGGCATTGTATGGGGCATAGGGGGTACAACCACTTGATTGTACCATAGTACCCCCATCCCAGAGAGCCTAGTGGGCTCAGTTTGACAACACGGGCACCCTAGGAGACTGTTTTGGCAGGTTCACATTTCCCGAGGCAGATTAAAAAATGATTAAATGGCTATTCAAGAAATCGATTTGGGCTACTGAGGCAAAGAAATGACATGGGATGAGTTTTGATGATGAGAGTGATGTCCTCCACACCTTCTCCAACAGTTGCAGCACCTGATTGGGCCCACACCTATTTTTTGGGCATTTTTATATTATTTTCTGGAGCTTTTGGGAGGCTCACAATTTCCTCAAAGAGGCACAAAGTCAAAAAATTAAAATATTATATTATTTTGTTGTGCCATGGGGCACCTAGAGGGAGTTAGTTAACACTCCATGGACCCACCATGTGCTTTATTTATTTCTTGTTGAGTGGGGTACCCTCTTTATGGGTGATTTAGTCCACTTTGGTACTTTATGGTTACATTGATCCATGTATTGTTATGTTGAGCTCATCTCAACAATTGATTAGACATTTTATATCTTTTAATCTTAGCCACTCATTTTGAAAGTGGTTAGGATTTTGGTTCTCTCGTTCCTATTTAAAGGAGAGAGCTTCTCATTTGTAAGGGGTCTTTGGCTCTTGAATCTGAATAATAGAAAGACTTTTTTTGTGGATATTTTATGGATCTGCTTTGCATTTGATGTTCTTCGATGGTGATTGGAAAGTCTCTTGCTTTCTAGCATTCAGAATATTGTGTGAGATCTCTTTTTGGGATCATTGTCTTATCTACAGGAGGGCGTTTTCAACTGGAGCGTTTTTATAGGGGGGACCTCAACTCACTCAGATTGTCTTTGTTTTGTACCAAGGGATTTTCATTAGATTCATTGTGATCTATGATTACGTCTTGTTACTTTTCTGTAGATCTAGCTTTTTTTTTCGTGGTACAACAAATCTGATATTGTTGACATTTGCTTGTGCGGGATAGGGGGGCGCATTGGTCACTTGGAGCATAATGTTGGTCCTAGAACTCACTCAGATCTTCCAGAATTGATCGGGATGGCGGGAATCATCATCATCAAGGCATTTACAAGAATTTCTAAGTAAGATATACAGGTCAATCTCTTCTCTTTCAGATCTCAATCCATTGTACCTGCTTTTCTTCAAATTTTCTGAAAAACTCCTAAATAATAAAAATCCAAAAAATACTTAATCTGGGAACCGCTTGATCTTTGAACAAACCATTTCTGGGTTTTGTAGATCGGGCATCCCTCTCACCAAATCCTCTTCAACGTTGTCCAGATTGTGACTGGTTTTTCCTAGATCTGACTTTCTAACTACTCAAACCCTAGCGCCCCTACTGAAATTTTGACTTTTCCAGATTTGACTTTTTCCGGAAAATAATCACTTGGGTTTGTAGATCAAGTGTTCCTCACTCCAGAACACCCCCAACGTTGAGCTAGTTCCTGCCAGGTAGCCCTAGATCTAAAAAAACTGACTTTCAGCATCCTAGCTTCCCTCATCAAATTTTGGCTTTTCCAAATCTGATTTTTTCTGAAATGTTCTGACTTGGGTTTGTAGAATAGGCCATTATGATCTCATCTCTCCTCCAACACTGAGCTGATAGTCTCCTGGTTGTCCTAGATCTGCAGATCTGCCTCTCCAAACCCTAGCGCTAGTCTCCTTCTGCTGGTTTCCCTTGCAAACTAAATTTTCCGAGCCAAACACTTTCCTGGGTCCATAGATCAGGGCATATCCCAAGTGGGTCCACTCTAACGCTGTGCAAATACTAACTCCATTGCCCAAGGCCCAACAAGTACTGATCTCCAAGCCTAGCGCTAGCCCACTCTTGACCTCTTTCCCCTGAAAGTTGACTGCTCCTTGGTGGCTCAGGTAATCTGACATTATCATATCTCTCACTAAGTCTATCCCTTTGGTACTAGACAATCCCAACTCTGTCCTTACTCACCCTGTCTCGGTTACGTTTCCCAAGGCAGCGGTTATCTTCATCAGTTGCTAGTACCTCAACCCTAATTCTAGTAATACCCCTATAGGTCACTTGTATTCCAATTTGGATCAACCCTCATACGACTAAAGCCCTCATCCAAAGCTCTAGTCCACTTAGTTTTATCTCCCATAGATCTAGGGTCTTCAATTACCTTACACCTTACGTACCTCAAGCCTACTTGTTCTGATCTGGTGTCTAGAACTGATCTCTCCTGTCAGGAGTAGATCTGGGTCTCCCCCTTTGTTGTCTCGAACTTAGATAACATAAAGCGAAGACTACCTTGATTGGTGTGACAACCATCCATTTGGGAGTCTAGGCAGTCTTGGTTCCACCTCCTTAGTTGCTTGCCCCTCTACCATCCATCCTGGATCTATCATACATAGGCAACTACAAGGTTGGTGATAACACTCCCCACAACAAAAAATCCAGCGTTGCATTTTGCTTCGTGTGGGCAAATTGTACAGGGGAAGTGGAACAATTGAAAAGTAACCGCAGGGGCCCGTCAAGCTACATCCTTGTTGGTGTAGTGTTGGACATCCCCCGTGACTCCATTCAACCCACATTTTCTCATGTGCTACCACACTTAGTGAGTCTGAACATATTCCATGTACCTTTGTGGTGTATCGAGAATCCCCCTCCCTCATAATCCACTCATTAATTCATAAACTTAAAATCAACCAAGAACAATTGCAATACATTCAACACTCCATTTCATACTCCATTTTCAGAATTGGTCTTCGCTTTGTTGTATAAGCATTTTCTTTAATTTACAATGTGTTGATTGATTATATTGCTCATGTTGTTGTCTTAATCACTATTGCAATCTCTTATGTCATTTTACAAAACTCCTAAACAACTTACTCAATCATAAACCACCACTAAACGCTTAATCATCCTTAGTAACTCTTAGGGTCCACCCCCCTTAGCGTCGTTAGGAGTTTTCCTAAACAGAGGAGTCAAGATCAAGTGACAGTACTTGACTCAAGACTTTCCCCCAAGGACGCACTTAGTGGCTTGAAGATTTCTGCCACGAAAACCTAACCCCCCCAGTTGCGTGAAAGGCGGAAACAACAACCATTCCAGCTTTGGAGGAGCAGTTGAAAAACTCAAAATTATAAGTCATTTGTTCAACAACATATAATTGACAAGGAAAAAACACCTTGGAATACCCGGATTGATGTTTAAGTCCTAGGAAGGCCAAGTTCTTTAGAAAAGGTCATCGTGCTAGTACATTTTATTAAAAAGACCCCACAGGGTATGAACATGTGAAAATAAAAAGAAGGGCCACTAAAGCCCTGATGGACTTCTAAATCATGGTGATGAACATATAGTATGTTCAAACTTTGCTCGCTCGCTTGAAAGTCCAACTAGGTGCAACATAGTTGGCAACAACAAGTATCCAAGGTCTCCAGTCTTCATCAATGTGGTGGGCCACACTCACCCTGTGTCAAAAGAGAATGGGCAACAAACCATATAGTATAGTCAAGAAAAATATTTTATTACCAGAAATTATGGTGTCAAGCCTACACCAGAGCAAATATAGTAGATGATTAATGCTGGATTCAAAGGAGCCACTTATCAAAGAAGGGACAATTCTGCACCAGCTAAAGCAACTCAATATGTGCCTAAGTAAAAATATATCCTTCTAAATCAAATGATTCGAAAATTGGCATGGGTAACTGGTTAAATAATGCTAAAGTTCTAGTGCATGCAACTGAAATCCTTAAAGATCCAGATCAGAAGGATAAGTTTATGAAAGCCCTAGATGGTCAATTACACATTCCACCTAGGTGATGTCTAGCAAATGTCACAATATAAAATCATATCATCTATGGAAATCCCACCAAGGAAAAATGCACTACAACAACTCATCAACACCAAGGAAAAGGGGACATGAGAAAAGTGTTATTCCATCTAGAATCAAGTATGTCCCCAGACTCCCCACGACACATTCTACGAAAGGGGACTATTTAGAAATCCCCTTTCTAGTGACACCAATCATCAATAGGAGGCATCCATATGAAAGAAGCATCCCATCATAAAAAGACCATCAACCTAACCAAGAGAAGTACACGTCCACCAAAACTCTTCATCAAATATACATCATGATCACATAAGAAGAAGCTGCATGAAGATGTAGATTTTCCAAGTCCATCAAAATGATCCAAGGTACCAGGTGAAAATCCAATGTGTAACCTCATACAATATGAGGTGTAACACTTTCCATGAGTTCACTTTCAATATCTAATAATTTTCTTGCAATTATACCTATGCTAATATGACGTGCTTGGCTGCCAATTTTAATTGACTGTCTGAAGGTATTACTATTATTTAATTGAGATATAATCATATAGCCTATATTCTGTCAAGCAGAAGATGCCAAAGGGTAATGAATGTTTGCACATCTTTGGCATTACTGGAAACCGTTGCATACTGTATGTTGAAAAATTGTTTCCAACATGCATAAACCCTAACAACTATTGTAATTCCTTCATAAAATATTTGTCAGTGGATTCCTTTGATTGCAAACAGTTAACAATCAAAGACAAGGCATCCCATCATAGAAAGACCATCAACCTAACCAAGAGAAGTACACGTCCACCAAAACTCTTCATCAAATATACATCATGATCACATACAAAGAAGCTGCATGAAGATGTAGATCCTCCAAGTCCATCAAAATGATCCAAGGTACCAGGTGAAAACCCAGTGTGTAACCTCATACAATATGAGGTGTAACACTTTCCATGAGATCACTTTCAATGTCTAATAATTTTCTTGCAAATATACCTATGCTATAAAATCTATATGGTGTGCTTGGCTGCCAATTTTATTCAACTGTCTGAAGGTATTACTACTATTTAATTGAGATATAGCCTATATTCTGTCAAGCAGAAGATGCCAAAGGGTAATGAATGTTTGCACATCTTTGGCATTACTGGAAACCGTTGCATACTGTATGTTGAAAAATTGTTTCCAACATGCATAAACCCTAACAACTATTGTAATTCCTTCATAAAATATTTGTCAGTGGATTCCTTTGATTGCAAACAGTTAACAATCAAAGACAGGCATCCCATTCAAAACTGTTATTGTCAGATGATATATAGTCAGAACCTCATGTTTGATATCTGTTTCATATTTGAGAGTTAATAGAAAAATAAATATATTTCACAAGCAATTTTTGCCTGTCTTTTTATTTACAAGGAATATGATACTCACTTGAGCCCATTTGGAAGAGATGTGTATTCGGTCTCTGGTATCTTTTGTGATCTTAGCTGCAGGAAGGTGGAAATAGCAATTGAGATAGCATTCTGGCCCAAACAATTTGCTTCTGGGACTAGCCACATATTATGAGTGTGAAAGAACAACAAGTATACAAAAGTAAAAAATATCTTACAGCTCTCTTGCTTGTTGATTCAGCTCCTCCTTTATCACAATAAACAAGGCTTACAGCTGCACCAGAATAGATAAAGGTATCAATCATGTAAGGAGAAGACACAAAAAGAAGGGAAGAAAAGCATTAACAAACATCCATGGGAAAATGCCTATTAAGTAGCACAAAAAACTTTTAAAATGGGAAATTAGAATTTTAAAATGCACATAAGTGGAGCCTCTAGCCTCTATTTACAGTGTTATCCACTATGTTGCACTTGGGGATTTCTAGTGAGCCGCCAAAGTACTGAACAAGTCAATTGTTCATTATCAATGCTCAGAAGTTCCATGGTTACATCAGGACCAGTTGTGGTCCCCTTTTTTTTAATAAAATGCATGTTCATACCCCTTGGGGGCATTGTAATAAATGCTCTAACATGGAAAACCTTTTGTAAAGGGCTTGGTCATCAATCCAATCATTCCAAGGTGGTTTTTCCCTTGTCAATTATGCATTGCTGAATAAGCAATGTATAATTTTCAGTTTTTCACCGCTCCTCCCAAGCTGGAATGGTCATCTTGGTGGTTAGGCCTTAGAAGGTTATTAAAGTTCATGTGTCGATGTATATAAGCATGTTAGGCATCGGTATTGAGTCGTATGGACATGTACTAGGTCCCCCTAGAGTTTTGTCCGATTCCAAGAAAATAAAAAATTTCCCTCTTTTTTAAGCCATTTTGTAATGGTTTAGTTGAAAAAATTCAAAATGTAAAAAAAATGTGATACGGAATCCGTTTTTAGCGTGGATGGGCTCGTTTTCAAGCTCAAAGCACATCCTTTACCCCAAGACCCACTTTTCTCGTGCTCTGAGTGATTGTATTGTCCTGTATGGCATTATTTCGCTAAAAAAACTACAAAACATCAAAAAAAATGCTAAATTATGAGAAATTGCACCAAAGTCGAGAATAAAATAAAAAAAATCAAAAATCAATATTTTAAAAGTGCGATATGACATGGCAATGGGTCCCATGATCGTGCGCTTCCCTTCTCCAATCATGTAGCAACTCAAACTTTGGTTAAATGGAGTTTACGAATTGTTTTGAGAAGGGGATGACGCCATCATATGACTCACGCTAGCACCATGTGAGGATACGATGGTATGGATGGTAGACCCCCTTCATGTGGTAGGTTTTAACCTTGGACAAATTAATATGATATGATTTCATATGGATTGTAATATAAAATCAATCGCATGATTGAGGTGACATCACCAAATCGTACGAGAGGAGGGGATTGACACCAATAAGGAGATAGCGAGTGAGTTGGTGAGGAGCGCATCTCTCTTGGACAGGTGGCGCTCTTCCATTGGAAACCAAATCAATCACAATGTTTGGACTGCCTCTCAACTTAGTTCAACTGGACTCTTTCTACCATTGTAGGTAGCAGCCCCCAGGGGTTTATATTCTTCCTCATTCTGTACGGATGCAAGGAACCTCTACTTGTTGTAATGTTGATGCTATTTTGATTAATAAAGTTGAAGACTTTGGAGGTCTACCTTGTGCCATTGGATGAATGCTTGTGTTATGAGATGATATTGTAAAGCTTTGATTTCCTTTGTTGAAATTGTTGATGGATCTAGCTTAGAGGGTTATTCTAAAACGCATAGAGTAAGCATTTACAGTAGTTAACTTGTTTACTTGTGCTTTGCTTTTAAGAGATAAGAGAGTAGCCAACTATACTCAGTTCTATTGAATCTCTTTTTTGTTTCTTCTTTTCAAACACACTAAATCTAATCATTTTCGTGCAAGGGTGTTTTCATAGTTTTGTAGATCACAAATTCGAAGGAGGATTAGAACTCAGTTGTCTCTTCTCTTCTCTTCGGCATTTTTACAAGACTAATTCTATTGTTGTAGGGTTTCCAAAGTCATCGTAGAAAGATCAAGCAAGGCTTGAAGTGTTCTACCCATCTCTTCAAACCCCAATTCTTCAGTTGTCTCTTCTCTTCTCTTCGGCATTTTGACAAGACTAATTCTATTGTTGTAGGGTTTCCAAAGTCATCGTAGAAAGATCAAGCAAGGCTTGAAGTGTTCTACACATCTCTTCAAACCCCAATTCTTCTTTCTTTCCGGTTACTTTATTCCAAATGTGCTAATTAAGTAGATCTAGTTCTTTAAAGCTTGTTCATTCAAATCTACTTGTGTTAGCATGTTATAATAGTTAGATCCAGAAACACATTCAAAGCTTCATTATTTCACTAGATCTAGGCTTGTTGTTTTGGTATCTGCACTTATAAATTTTTCCAATTTTTTTCTAACTACCAAACTTAAAAAAAAATATTTGTTTTTTGTGCATACCATCATCTTCTAATCATATTAGCTTGTTGGATTTTAGTAGTTCGGAGGAAAAAGAGGGAAGTGGTGCCGAAAAATCAAGTTTTGGGCCATCCGAATTCCAAAGCACCCACAATCCATCTACCATCCCCCTCCTTCATTCATTTTCATCCCTTTACTTTTAAACCATCTTTGGCCTATTGGGTCATTAACTGTAAAGAAAGCTCAGTAGATTCGTTCAGCAAGTCGTTGCATTGGATATATGATTTTACCTAACACTTGTCTAAATGGGTTAGAGTAGGGTAGGTAGGATGAAATAAGTCTTTCCAAGCAGTAGTATAGAATCTTGCATCTTTGCCTAAAGCTCACCTTTGAAGCTCTTAGTATAGTTTTGATTTCTGCAAAATAAAAATCAAACTTCTATTGAAAGTTATGGTTATAGACTAGATTTATTTTCTGCTTTTCAGTTTCATGCATCTTTATTTTTAGTATTTTATATATTATCCACATATCGTTCTGATGACCGGTCTGTGAGTTTGGTATACCTCTGGACATGCTGCAAGTAGTCAGTGACATTTTTGGTAGCGGTTGCAAAGCTGGATGCATTGATCGACGATGCGAGAAGCAGAGTGCAAGGACCAGAGATTCTAAGGTTCTCAAGTGCTCTTTTCAGCAGAGCACTTGTCCCAGCCGGAGCCAGATGTTATCACATATATAGTATCCAGGCTACCATATTCTATTTCTCAGATACAATACATTTTTCAGCCAGATCTCTTGCATATGAGATGCTAAGACGAGCAGTTTTGACGGATCATTATTTTATTTGTGGACTATTGTACTCTCCCATTTCAGGACTAAGTCTCAGGACACTCAGATTTGAGGACTGATGTAGCCATTTAGTCATTTACAGAGCAGTTATTGATGCCCAGATTTATATCAGTGCTTTCTCATTGGACAGATGATGGTTCAAATGGATTATATGCATGATTATGACTCAGCTTTTATTATATTGTGTTATGGTTATCATTGCTCTTATACTCATCTTTGTGACATGTATTAACACATAGTGTCATGATCTGGCGGTCATAATTATATGGACTAGGATGTATTTGTATTATGTATTGATGTCCCTACTTAGACATGGAATTTCCTGATCTATACTCATTGGTTTTACCCTCCTTAGCGAGAATAGAGGTAGTCATTCCCACCATTGTTTTGGCTTGCTAGTGTTGGCTTCATTTTTTCACTGTCTCCACCCATCCATTTCTTTCCGGTTTTGTTTTTAACCCAACTTACTACTTGACTTGTGGCATGGAGGACCTTTCCCCGCTAGAACCTTTGTTGGACAAGCCTCCCTGTTTATATTGTGTCTCGGCTCTGAGTTGGTGACAGAACTTGCCTTTGGTGAGTTGGATTGTATGCCTAAATCATTATGGTTGGTTGTCCCGATGTTTGGCACTATGCAGAACTCCCCCTGGTCGCTTGAAATGTTGTTGGCTAAAACTGAAAGCTCATGTACTACTTGTATTGGAAAATGTTATATATGCGCCCATTGAAAATGAAAAATGCTAAACTGTGTTTCTTAACACATGTGAAAATGGACAAGAGCAATGAAATGCTAAAATACCCCTTGAAGGGTATAAGAAAAAGGTCCAAAAAAGCAATGGTTAAATATATGCTATATCAAAATATTGCTAACCTTATAAAGTTGAATATGTCCCGGATAAAAGCTGCGATTAGTTGTGCTTTTAAGCACTGGTGAAGTCCCAAAGAGTCATATAGGCCAAAAAGGCCATGGAAATAAATTGATGGTCCTAATGAAACTAGATCAAACTTGATGTAGACATGATGCCTAAGTTGAATAAGCACTCTCTGAACAACTCAACCATTTGTGAGCCACTGCCATTCCCTGTGTTGTTGTTTGTCCGGCATTGGTTATAGTGAGTATCTCTCTGCCATATCCAAAGTGTCATGATGTTAAGTAGGAAGTCATCCTTAGCCTTAGCCTTGTCAATTTCATCCTTCACCCTTCACTAGCAAATTGATTACAACTATGAAGTGAGTATAGTCCTGAAAGTCTAGTTTGAGTAATAATAAATAAAACCCTATATATGTATTTGGTTGATGTACTGCCAGTAAAACAACTGCTACTTGTTGTGATTGTTGCTTAAATGATTTCTAGAGCATGTCTTAGCCTTGTAAAACTTGCAGCATATGGATGATAGTCCGAGTTATATTATTGGTATCTGGTCATTTACAGATGGTTATATTGTCTATTGGATATGGTTGATGATCAGGTAGAGACCTGGAAACGGTATGAGTATACACCTCAGATGGATTTGGACTCTTTGAATCTAATGAGATAGTTTATTTTCAGTTCCGGGCACTTGTAGAGATGGTCAGGCTTAGTTTACTCTTTTGATGCAGTTTTGCTTCACAGGATGATGTGTCTGAGCAGGGAGATGTTTTTTATTGGATCTCCTAGGGCGTTGTATGGGCATAGGGGGTGTAGCCACTTGATTGTACTATATTAACCCCATCCCAGAGAGCCTGGTGGGGTAATTTGGACAACGCAGGCACCCTAGGAGGCTATTTTGGCAGGTACACGTTTCTCGAGGCAAATTAAAAATGATTAAATGGGTATTGAAGAAATCGATTTGGGATACTGAGGCAAGGAAATGACATGGGATGAGTCATAATGACGAGTGTGATGTCCTCCACACCTTCTCCAGCAGTTACAACACCTGATTGGGCCCACACCTATTTTTGGGCATTTTTATATTATTTTCTTGAGCTTTTAGGAGGCTCACGATTTTCTCAAGGAGGCACAAAGTCAAAGAATTAAAATATTATTTTATTTTATTGTGCCATGGGGCACCCAGAGGGAGTTAGTTAACACTCCATGGACCCACCATGTGCTTCATTTATTTCTTGTTGAGTGGGGTACCCTCTTTATGGGTGATTTAGTCCACTTTGGTACTTTATGGTTATATTGATCCATGTATTGTATGTTGAGCTCATCTCAACCATTGATTAGAATATTTTATCTTTTAATATTAGCCACTCGTTTTGAAAGTGGTTAGGATTTTGGTTCTCTCAGTTCTATTTAAAGGAGAGAGCTTCTCATTTGAAAGGATCTTTGGCTCTTGGATCTGATGAATAGAAAGATTTTTTTTGTGGATATTTTCTGGATCTTCTTTGCATCTGATGTTCTTCGATGGTGATTGAAAAGTCTTTTGCTTCCTAGCATTCGGGAAATTGTTATGAGATCTATATTTTTTAGGGATCATTGTCTTGTCTACAGGAGGACGACTTCAGCTTGGGCGTTTCTGTGGGGGGGCCTCAACTCGCTTGGATTGTCTTCGTTTTTTATCAGGGAGTTTTCATTAGTGTTGTGCTGACCTATAATTTCTTCTTGCTATTTTTCTGCAGCATATAGCTTTTTTCTCATGTCACAGCAAATATGATATGGTTGACGTTTGTTGTGCAAGAGAGAGGGCGCATTGACTTCCTCGTGAAAACACTGGACATAGAGCTCGCTTCAATCTTCTCAAATTGATCGGGATGGCGGAGATCATCATCATCAAGGCATCTACAAGCATTTCCAGGTAAGATCTAACAAGCAAGTCTCTTCTCTTTCATATCTCAATCCATTGTACCTGCTTTTCTTCAATTTTTTTGAAAAAACTCCTGAATAATAAAAATCCAAAAAATATTTAATCGGGGAACCGCTTGATATTTGACCAAACCATTTATGGGTTTTGTAGATCAATCCTCCCCCTCACTGAAACATCCTCAACGCTGCCCTAATCGTGACTGGTTTGCCCTAGATCCAATTTTCTGACTGCTCAAACCCTAGCGCCCCACTGAAAATTTGACTTTTTCTAGAGTTGATTTTTTCCGGAAAATAATTACATGGGTTTGTAGATCAGGTCTTCCTCATTCCAGAACACCCCCAACGCTGAGCTAGTTCCTACCAGGTAGCCCTAGATCTGAAAAACTGACTTTCAGCCTCCTAGCCTCCCTCATCAGATTTTGACTTTTTCCAGATCTGATTCTTCCTGAAATTTTCTGACTTGGGTTTGTAGATCGGGCCATTCTGATCTCATTTCCACTCCAAGGCTGAGCTGAGAGTCTCCTAGTAGCTTTAGATCTGCTGATTTGCCTCTCCAAACCCTAGCGCTAGCCCTCCTTTTGTTGATTTCCCTGTAACTTGAATCTTCCGGGCCAAATCCTTTTCTGGGTCCATAGATCAGGGCATATCCCAGGTGGGTTCACTTAAACGTAGTGTTGATACTGACTCCATTACCCAAGGCTGAACAGGCACTGATCTCCAAGCATAGCGCTAGCCCCTTGTTGACCTCTTTCCCCCTAAATTTGACCGCTCCTTGATAACTCAGGTAACCTGGCATTTTCATATCTCTTGCTGAGTCTATCTCTTTGGTACTAGACAGTCCCAACTCTGTCCTTACTCACCCTATCTCAATTACATTTCCCAAGGCAGTGGTTATCTTCATCAGTTGCTAGTACCTTAACCCTAGATCTAGTATTACCCCTACAGGTCACTTTGGATCAACCCTTGTATGACTGAAGCCCTCATCCAAAGCCCAAGTCCACTTACTAATATCATCCATAGATCTAGAGTTTCTAATTACCTTACACCTTACGTACCTCAAGCCATAATTGATCTGATCTGGTGTCTAGATCTGATCTCTCCTGTCAGGAGTAGATTTGGGTCTCCCCCGTTGTTGCCTTGGACTTAGATAACATAAAGCGAAGACTGCTTGATTGACGTGAGAACCATCCATTTGGGAGTCTAGGCAGTCTTGGTTCCACCTCCTTAGTTGCTTGCCCCTCTACCATCCATCCTGGATCCACCTCACACAGGCAATTACAAGGTTGGTGACAACATTTTGGCGCCGCTGCGGGGGACGGTAGAGGCCTACCTTGGTTCAACATACCTCACCTTTCCCTACAACATATCCTTTATTAGTGAATTACTTGTGTGGTTCACCTGGCAACTCCACCCTGCAACTCCACTAAGGACCGTACCCAACGTATTAATCTTAAGTTCTTAGAACATACCATAAATCATAATGAATTCAAACGTATTTTTGAGGTACATGAAGGAATTAACCAAAAACATGATTGAAACTACAAGACAAATAAACGAAGAAATAGATGGAGGTCCAACTACGGGTATGAGGATGATCTCGAGCATGACTATGGGTATGAATCTAGTTATCACAACCTTTATGATACCCACCAACTTCCTCACCCATGCAATAAAGATTTTCCAACCATCCCGAGTGGACTTGTAAGACGTGAACCTAGAAGTCAATCCCAGTCAAAGCTTTATAGCCAAGTAACCAGAGCTGTTAAAAAACAAGACAAACAGTCTCCTTTTGACTTTTATGAAATACCGGGAGCACATCATCCTATGCCAAACGATTACACTAGGAGGTTGCCCCAGTTTAGTGGAAATAATGATATATCTATTGAAAGTCATTTGGACATTCTCTGGGATTACATGGAAATTAGAGGTGCAGACAATGAGGATGTTTATATGCGAGCTTTAGGAGAATCCTTGCAAGGGGATGTTCAACAATGGTTTGATCATTTAGCACCAGAATCCATCACTGGGTATGACATGTTCACAGATCTATTAATAGATAAATGGTCTAGGAACACTGATAGTTCTTTAGAGTGTGAATCTAGCAATGATTACAATCAGTATATTGGCAATTTTCTTTCTCAATTGGATCAGTCCTCTCCTGAAAATGTTCCAAATTATGAGCGTGCTTGCAATCCATAAGAATGTTACAGAGTACTTTGAGGATAATGTTTCAAAACCTCATGCTGAAATTAAGAGGGATATCAATCAAATCATACAAGATACTCTGTTATTATTACCTAAAGCAGTCACAGAGCAAATATTGGATTTAATCCGTGGAAGGGAACCTAACAATCAAGAAACATCCATAGTTGAGCCTTCCATTTATGAGTCCCTTAAAGAGCCTTTAGAAGAGCAACTTCATAGTAATTGCCTGATTGATGATAATTTGAGTCAGTATTCAAGCCATCTGAATCTGGATTCAGACTTTGATGAAATCAATCAAACTTCTATTGAAAAGCAATCTTGTGGTCATATTGTTATTGAAGAGCATGCCTATAAGAGTGATAGGGAAACTAAAACA
>LPNX010506924.1:25392-55759 GCA_001517045.1 Pseudotsuga menziesii | reverse complement strand
ATATATTGTAAATAATCATGGTGCGGAGCTAAAGGCAAAAGCCCCACCATCGATTTGGTTATGTTATGTTTCAATGATTGGAATTTTCAACGATAGTATATCGGTATATACGGCACATATGAAGTGTGGCATCATCTAACTATGCATTTTAATTAAATAACCCCAACCAGCTATGTCAATGCAACTAAATTGAAAAGGGCATGATTTTCTAAGGTTAAGGGGGGGATTGCTAAACCTGGACCCCATGGGAAAAGCCATGTGTCAAACCTTAAACCCTTGTTTAGTTGAGGCAGTTAATGCTGGGTAGGGGTGGGTGGCAGGCTTGCCCCCACGTGCCTCCACAGCTGGTTCAGTCATGCACAGGCTGGGAGTGGTTCCTCACGCACCGTTTGGGATGCTAACCGTCTGTCCACTCTCTCGGATAGTGGGTTGTTCGTTTTCCTCATGCAGAGCGGGGAATAAAATGTTTTACAATCCATTGGGTAGGGGTTCGCCCTTTTCTCTCACACACCGATTGTTGGTCTGTGGTTATGTTTTTCCTTTCAGTCACGTAGAGAATCGATTTTCCCTCGATATGATCAGACTGTGTATTGTCCCGTCCTTCCTTTGGAGATGCTGCTGTGTTTTCCTTATTGATCCCTAGCTGTAGTCTCCTACACGTCTGGATTGACTGTGTTTTCCCTTTACAATGTGGTATCTGCTGTAGATTACGGTGGTTTTCCCCTATAGTTTGTTGGTTGTTGATCCCCACATTTATTGACTAAGGTTTCCCTTGCGATTTGGGCTACTGTAGGTTGTTGTGGGATTGTTTTGGCCACGATAGGGCCAAGAACAATCCAGGGAGTTGTATATCCCCTATTAAATCTTTAATAGCTAGTTACTGCATGCACGCAGTCGTTTTGTCCTTGGACTGCATTGGAGTGGTGAATAAGGGCCTGATGTGCTTGATAAACCTGGTGGGTTGGGAACCACACAGACAAAACTAGTGGGCTGGCTTTCTTCTCCACAACCCCTGAATAGCATTGGAAGGGAGATCAGGGCCTGAGGGACTGCGTTGCAAAGAAAGGACTGATTTCCTTCTATTGGGTGTGTGTGGGTGTCCTAGAAGTCAAGCTAGTTCTGGTGTAGGTGTCCTTAGCTCTCCAAGGAGCTCACCAGCTTAGCATTTAGCCTTTCCCAGCTCCTGGATGGCCTGATAAACCCAACTTGGTTGGCTTGGCTGATCCGTTGTTCGCCTGATAAACCCAACTATGTTGGCTTGGCTGAACTGTGTATCCTCGTTGTGTTGTTATCCTTGGCTATGTGTAAGCCTGCTAGTTCCTTATTCCTTGGGGAATCATGCCCTGCTTGGGGTTGGTAGCGTTGCTGAAAGATTAAGGAGCACGCTAGCCTATGGTTGGGTGGAACATTGTAGCGACGTCGCTGGTTGCGAGACAATTCTATAAGATAAGTATTCCTTGACTATTTTACTTCTGCAGTTATGTTACTGTTAATGGATTATGTTGGTGTACATGTTAAATGCTGAATTGTATATGTATGAATGTTGTTTGCTTCCGCTATGTATATGAGCGATTATGCATCTTAGTATGTAGCATGTTCAGGCTTTTTATTTCAGCATTACATGTATGTGCATGTTCATGGGGCTACTTGCCCGGATGTTTGGTGTTTAGTAGCATCCTCTTGCCTGGTCGGAGGGTCGGGGATGTTACAGAGCTTAAAGAAGAACAATCGCATGATGATACAATTGTAAGTGAACTTGATCAAGAACATTGCACTGAGGGTCCTTGTCCTGATAGTATCAATAGAATTCTTCATCCAATCCTTAATCAGAATATGTCAGTTCAATGTGTGGATACTGACCTTGTTCCGAATCTTGAAATCACTCATGGAATTAATTTAAAAGCTTTTTCCCCTCGTCATTTTCTGAGATCAATTAGTCCAAGTATGGGAGAAAATTTTCAATCCACCCTCCCGTCCTAATTCTTCAAGTCTTCTTGTATGGGTTTGTCTTTTAGTCAAGTTGTTACTTTCGAAATTTTAAATCAGGAGTTTGAGCATTATCACATAATTGGGGAAAAGGCATTGCATGTCTCTTCTCAATTATCCGTAATGAATAAATTTTTTCAATTTGTAAATCTGTATCATGGATGGCTGAAGAAGGTGTATGTTGCCCACCTATTTCAACTAGGTGGCAACCTCATGTACATTGAAGATGTATATTATGTGCAGTTTGTACCATGGAAAAATTTTGGGGATTTTGCACTCAGCAGGGCAATTTTGCCCATTTTGTACACGAAATGTCCGCTCCCCTGCGTGGGATAATTAATGTAACTTTATATGTCATCATGGGTCATTCCTCTAAGAATGTCACCATGGACTTTATTAGCAGGGAAGTCCTCTTCACCGAGCGTTTTTTTCCCTTCCAGTTAATTTTGTTAATTAACAATTTTAATTGGTTGGGTTTTTCACTCACCAATCCTCCAAAGTGGTGAATTGGCGTTCTGATAATCAAGCCCATGAGGTGGCTAAGGTTTCAAGTTGTTGTCCATGACTATGCTAGCCATATCTTGTAGTCTTGCGGAATTTCGTTAGGATTTTAATTTCTATTTTGATTTATTCTTAATTAATTAACTTTACCATTTGGTGGTTAATTAACTAAGTTTCGATGTAATAATGTAATTTCTTGAACCTTGGCATTTTGTAATAGGGGCTATGAATGCAAATGAAAAAGCTATGACATCCCCTAAGCCATTGGTTCAAGTCTCATGTCATTCTGACAAGGAGTTGAGAAGTTAGAGCAATTTTGGTTAAGACAATGTATTTTTTCCTAAGAAATTAATTTAATTTCCAAGGGTGAAAAATTAAATTATTTGATATTGAAGGAAAAAATCAAATAAGGCCATGGTAATTAAGTTTGGGAGGTAGCTAATCATAGTTAATTTTTATTTAAATAAACCCCCCCATGGTCAAAATAAATTTTTGAAGATTTCCCAAGTGGGGTGCCCCTCTTGTCTTAATAAAAGATTAAAAAATAAAAAATAAAAATTTGAGTCAAAGGAAGCCCCAGATAAAAAAAATATAAAATAAAAGATTGAATAAAATATTAATAAATCAAAATAATAAAATCAAAATTTGAGTCAATGGAAGCCCCAGATAAAAAATAAAATTAAAAAAAGATTTAAAATAAAAGAATAAAACGATAGAAATTTTAAAAATAAAAGATAAAAAATTAAAATTTGAGTCAAAAGGGAGCCCCACTTGAGTCATGGAAACCCTAGATCTAAGGGTTAAGCTTCATTGTGACATGGATCTATCTTTTTGACTATTGATTTGAAAATGCACCCTTGCTTATGATTGGTGGATGGCGGGCAAAGTCAACAAACCTAGATCTAAGGGTGGAGGAGAGCTAGAGTTTAGATCTATATTTTGAACCCTTGATTTGAGAGGTAACTGTTTATGGTTGGTTATTTTTGCATTATTTATCATAGAAGCTCTCCACAAAGTTTTTGTGGAGAGACTTGTAGGTAGAAGTTTTTCTATTTGCACTTGTGATTAACATTGTAAGATTTTGCAAAGGTTTTTGCATGATTTATGGTGTTCTCATCTCTATGTGTGAGTTTTGTGGCTTTAGCTAAACCCTTTGCAAGGATCCAAGCTTGGAAAAGTTCTCCCTCCAAGGCCCTAATCTCTAATCTTGTTTTCTGTTTTAGGAACTAGTATTTTTGTTATTGTTTAGTAGCAAAATTTAGTTTCCTTTAATAGATCCATGTTATATTTTTATGATATATTTTAGATCTGATTTCTTACTGTGTTTTAGGTGGCTGGAAATGCAATTTTCAGCCCTCTAATATTCAATTTTTTGATATTTTAAAACCCAGATTTTTACTATAAAATTTCTGTATTTTTATACTAACATTTTCTAACTTCCTTTTGAGCTTCCTGTCATTTTTCAACAAGCTTTGCTTGCTGATTTTTAGCAGGTTTTACAGTTTACAAGGGGAGGTTATGCCCAAATCACATCAAAAACACCTCAACTTGCAACCGGTTTCAAAAGGGTTCAACCTCTTATCTTCTTACTTTATTTTCTAGCTATTTGTAAGCCTCGGGAGAGTCTCTTCATGGGTATTCTCTAAAAGCTTTCAAAGTAATTTGTAATCATATTGTAATTAGGTAAGGAGTAGATCTAGGAAGTAGATAAGTAGTTGTTCTTTCATTTTCAAGTAGATCTAATATTTTTTCAGCCTTTTTTTTACCCACCTTCTCTTTTAGGGAGATTGATGTGTGGTTAGTATATTTTGTTTAGATTAGTTTACTTTCAAGCATTTCTTTTTCAAACAAAGCATTTAGTTAGACTTTACTTTCTGTCACCTAGTTTACTGTTTTGAAGGAATATACAACCTAACATCCGTCCGTGTATCCTCTGCCCTTCGTTATCTCCCTTTAGGGAACTCAAGTAAGGGTATGAAAAGCAGAGAGGCGTAGGGGCTCTAGTTTAATAGGCATCTATCTTGCTATTTTTCCGGTTGATTAAAAACAGTGACTTCGGAAGCTAGTTGGAGTAGAAGACTGTGGGGGGTCTCTAGGCGTTCTACGTCCTCCTTGTTGAGCACCGGGGCATTGGGGTTTGACCTGGGAGCTACAGGTGGACTTGTTTCCGTTGTTTTGAGCGCACCAGCATTCTCTCTTTGACTTGAGAAGTACTAGATTGGGGTAGTCACACCACCGGATCTAAAACTTAATCAAAGACTTCAACTTTAATAAAATTTATTAAAACGAACCAAGAGACATTGCAAAACATCTTACCCAAATTTCAGTTTCTGTATTTGCTTCAATGTCCTTGCTTTTCAAGGCTTTCATTTTACAAGTACATCTTGCAAGCATCTCAATTTCATTTCAATACCTTGCACTTTCAAGTATAATATCTTCAAAGTACTGTGGCACGCTTGAGTATAACATTGTTTAATCTTGTAACTTGAAAGCAATCTGTCGTTTGATCTTTGACATAATAACTTGTTCATCCGGTGTATATCTTGTTTCTTTTCAGGTATCATTGTATATTTGTTTAACCATTCTTTAGCACTTGTTCATATTGTGTAATTCATTTACATTGTCCATATTGTTAATATTGTAGATCTTGCTTAACTTGAACAACTATGGATAATCATTCTTAGTTCTTTTGTAAGTTTGTAACTTGTAATATTTTGACTCCATTTAATCTAGGCACTGATCTTGTAACTTTGTAACCTTAATAAAATAAAATCCCTTTAACTAAATTGTTAATAAACCTTCCTGTAGGGACTACCCCCCTTGGCTCTGTTGGGATTTGGCCTAAACGGAGGAGTTCGTAGACTTTGGTGACAGTGGTCCCCAACTCTAACTTGCCCCCACACAAAGCGGGTTGGAGACTTCCCCTTGTCATAAAGTGTGTATTAGGCAGCAACATCTTTGGCGCTGCTGCCGGGGACAAGTCTTTTGTCCTTGGTTTTGACATTAGTTAAATAATTTTAGATTTAATTATTTAATTATTCAATTTAATTCTTTAAGTGTTAATAAAAAAATTTAAATAACCTTAAATTTTTTTTTCCTTTTTCTTTACCCATGTTAGAAATTTACTTGTTCTCCAAGTGGCGACTCTACTTCAAAATATATAGTAAGGTATTCTACCTGGAGCCCTTTGGTTTGCTTAGCTCCCTCTTAGATCCTGAAAAGGATTTTAGAGGAAGTTAAACAAACTTGCTCCCTGTAGAATCTTTACAAGTCTTGGAGAAGAAGCCAATTTCTAATATCCCTTTGTTGTTTATCCAAGTAAACCAACCTGAACAATGAATAATTATTATAGACCATGTGATTTCTCTAAAATTGTTGGTTACCCTCATGAAGTTCTAGAGAAAGCTATAGATAAGTTGCCTTCTTTTCAAGGAGACAATGTTACAAGTGCTAAAGCCCACATCAGAAATTTCAATTTATGTATTGCAAGATGGTGTATGGCACACAACCATGAGGATGTAAAGATGAAACTCTTTGTTTTGTCCTTAGAGGAAGAGGACATTGATTGGTTTATGGAACATGACGATAACAAGTTTAAAGACCTTAAGGGAATCATTGAAGCTTTTAACGATAAATGGGGAAATAAGAGGGATCACCATTCCTTGTTAACTGCCTTGCACTCCAGCCATAAGGAACATAATGAAACAGTGGAAGGATTTAACAGAAGATTTAATGAATTGGTTAAGAGTCTCCCTCAAGATATTAAGCCTCCTGAAAAGGCCATCTTAATTTTCTACGTTCAAGCTTTTGAAGGGGAAATGAGATACCAGCTAAGAGATAAAGAGCCTACAAATGTTAGGGAGGCACAAAACAAAGCTATTAAAATAGATAAGAATATGCAAGATTCGGGGAAATCAAATGTTCTTGGGTTTTCAAAGGAAGTTAAGAAAGTTTAAAACCAAGAACCCCAAGGTGACTATCAAAGAGCTCACCCGATTGATTAAGCAAATGGAAGAAGTCTATATTAATCAATTATCATCTATGCATAATAAAATAGTTTCCATGGAAAAAGATAAAGGTAATAATCATAAGCCAAATGATAGATGGCAAAAGGGTCTCCCTAAAGGACCCCCTTATCAAGAACAAGAAAGACCTCCAAAGCCTATGGACGCAAACAATTGGTTTGATGATCCAGTAATCCCTTACTGTAGGGCTTGTGATGATTCACATGAGAAAGGGACTTGTCCCATTTTCTTTCAGATTATAAAGAAAAAGTTAGCAGCTAGAGAAAGAATGGAACAGGTTAATATGGTTGGTCATGAATGTGTGTTTGACAATAATGAGGATTTATTGGATTCAGTAGAAGATAGTAAGGACATGGTTGGCGTGACTAGAAATATGGACAAAGTAGAAGAAACATGTGACCATGAACTTACCCCTGAACAAAGTGTATTTTCAAGTAATAATTCGAGTATAGATTTAGAGGGTTGGATCAATAATGTAAAGGTGTCAATCCCTGTAGTAGAGAGTGTAAAGGTTCCAGCCCAAAAGGATAAGCCACCCAAGGCTTTAGTAAGTTCTCCTCAAGTCAGTAAAGTGTCAGACCATTTTCAGATTGTTTTAGAAGAAAAGACAGTCGAGGCATGCCAGAATGAATTAGTGTTTTTTCAGAATGTAGACAGTGTATATAGTGGAAAGGATCATGTTATTTTTGTTAGCTTCCTGGAAAATATAAAGGATGGAATCAAAATAAAGAAAGTTAACAAAATATGACATTAGCAGTTTTTTGATAGTGTGGACTTTTGGCAAATTTTCAAAGATGTGAGGCACTATCAAAGTCACAAGAAACAGGAAAGGGTCAAACGAGCCACAAATCAGGTTTTTCTTCAAAAAGATAAATACTTAGTGTCCTAAGGGACACTCTCTGTAATGTATCTCTAACCCTTTTCCTTGCATTCTTTTAACAGCTTTGTATTATTTCATTCTTTGAAATTATTTATGCATATATGTATGATCATTATGTAGTCATTTCATTTATTCATTATGGATTATTTATTGGTTTCTACATGAGGACTTATGTTGGTTATTGGTGACAATTTGTGGTTGCAGAGTCTAGAGTTCTCGTATGCTCTCCGATGATCAAACACACGTCTCCAAGTTGGAGCCAGATGTTGCCCACCTATTTCAACTAGGTGGCAACCTCATGTACATTGAAGATGTACATTATGTGCAGTTTGTACCATGGAAAAATTCTTGGGATTTTGCACTCAGCAAGGCAATTCTGCCCCTTTTGTACACGAAATGTCTGCTCCCCTATGTGGGATAATTAATGTAACTTTATATGTCATCATGGGTCATTCCTCTAAGGATGTCACCATGGACTTTATTATCAGGGAAGTCCTCTTCACCGGCTGTTTTTTTTCCCTTCCAGTTAATTTTGTTAATTAACAATTTTAATTGGTTGAGTTTTTCACTCACCAATCCTCCAAAGTGGTGAATTGGCGTTCTGATAATCAAGCCCATGAGGTGGCTAAGGTTTCAAGTTGTTGTCCATGACCATGCTAACCATATCTTGTAGTCTTGCGGAATTTCGTTAGGATTTTAATTTCTATTTTGATTTTTTCTTAATTAATTAACTTTACCATTTGGTGGTTAATTAATTATGTTTTGATGTAATAATGTAATTTCTTGAACCTTGGCATTTTGTAACAGGGGCTATGAATGCAAATGAAAAAGCTATGACACCCCCTAAGCCATTGGTTCAAGTCTCATGTCATTTTGACAAGGAGTTGAGAAGTTACACAATTTTGGTTAAGACAATGTATTTTTTCCTAGGAAATTAATTTAATTTCCAAGGGTGAAAAATTAAATTATTTGATTTTGAAGAAAAAAATCAAATAAAGCCATGGTAATTAAGTTTGGGAGGTGGCTAATCATAGTTAATTTTTATTTAAATAAACCCCTCCATGGTCAAAATAAATTTTTGAAGATTTCCCAAGTGGGGTGCCCCTCTTGTCTTAATAAAAGACTAAAAAATAAAAAATAAAAAATAAAAGATAAAAATCAAAAATCAAAATTTGAGTCAAAAGAAGCCCCAGATAAAAAAATAAAAAATAAAAGAATAAAATTATAAAATAAAAGATTAATAAATAAAAATAATAAAATCAAAATTTGAGTCAAAGGAAGCACCAGATAAAAAATAAAATAAAATAAAGATTTAAAATAAAAGATAAAAAAGATAGAAATTTTAACAATAAAAGATAAAAAAAAAAAACAATGAAAAATTAAAATAATAAAAATTAAATTTTGAGTCAAAAGGGGAACCCACTTGAGTCATGGAAACCCTAGATGTAAGGGTTAAGCTTCATTGTGACATGGATCTATCTTTTTTACCATTGATTTGAAAAGGCACCCTTGCTTATGATTGGTGGATGGCTTGCAAAGTCAACAAACCTAGAACTAAGGGTGGAGGAGAGTTAGAGTTTAGATCTATGTTTTGGACCCTTGATTTGGGAGTGGGTTTGAGATCTTTTCAACTATAAAAGAGAGGCCCCTCCTCTCATTTTATCATCATTATTTGGAGCATGGTTATGCTGTCAAAATACTCTATTTTTCCTCTCTTCTCTATTCTTCTCTTTCAAGTTTTCTTTGGCTATTGTAATGTTGTTGCCCGATTGGGGTTTATAATACATCAATCTTTGGAGGATACATTTGTTGGTGCACCCATTTTGTGGCTTAAAGAGTGAGGTAACTGTTTATGGTTGGTTATTGTTGCATTATTTATCATAGAAGCTCTCCACAAAGGTTGTTGTGGAGAGACTTATACGTATCAATTTTTCTATTTGCACTTGTGATTAACATTGTAAGATTTTGCAAAGGTTTTTGCATGATTTATGGTGTTCTCATCTCTATGTGTGAGTTTTGCAGCTTTAGCGAAACCCTTTACTGTAAAATTTCTGTATTTTTATACTAACATTTTCTAACTTCCTTTTAAGTTTTCTGTCATTTTTCAGCAAGCTTTGCTTGCTGGTTTTTAGCAGGTTTTACAGTTTACAAGGGGAGGTTATGCCCAAATCACATCAAAAACACCTCAACTTGCAACCGGTTTCAAAAGGGTTAAACCTTTTATCTTCTTACTCTATTTTCTAGTTATTTGTAAACCTCGGGAGAGTATCCTCATGGGTATTCTCTAAAAGCTTTCAAAGTAATTTGTAATCATATTGTAATTAGGTAGGAAGTAGATAAGTAGTTGTGCTTTCATTTTCAAGTAGATCTAATATTTTTCCAGCCTTTTTTTACCCACCTTCTCTTTTAGGGAGGTTGATGTGTGGTTAGTATATTTTGTTTAGATTAGTTTACTTTCAAGCATTTCTTTTTCAAACAAAGCATTTAGTTAGACTTTACTTTCTGTCACCTAGTTTACTGTTTTGAAGGAATATACAACCTAACATCCGTCCGTGTATCCTCTGCCCTCCGTTATTTCCCTTTAGGGAACTCAGGTAAGGGTATGAAAAGCAAAGAGGCTTAGGGGCTCTAGTTTAATAGGCATCCATCTTGCTATTTTTTTGGTTGATTAAAAACAGTGACCTCGAAAGCTAGTTGGAGTAGAAGACCGTGGGGGGTCTCTAGGCATTCTACGTCCTCCTTGTTGAACACCGGGGCATTGGGGTTTGACCTGGGAGCTACAGGTGGACTTGTTTCCACTGTTTTGACCACACCAGCATTCCCTCTTTGACTTGGGAAATACTAGATTGGGGAAGTCACACCACTGGATCTAAAACTTAATCAAAGACTTCAACTTTAATAAAATTTATTAAAACGAACCAAGAGACATTGCAAAACATCTTACCCACATTTCAGTTTCTATATTTGCTTCAAAATCCTTGATTTTCAAGGCTTTCATTTTACAAGTACATCTTGCAAGCATCTCAATTTCATTTCAGTACCTTGCACTGTCAAGTATAATATCTTTAAAGTACTGTGGCACGCTTGAGTAAAACATTGTTTAATCTTGTAACTTGAAAGCAATCTGTCGTTTTATCTTTGACATAATAACTTGTTCATCCGGTGTATATCTTGTTTCTTTTCAGGTATCATTGTATATTTGTTTAACCATTCTTTAGCACTTGTTCATATTGTGTAATTCATTTATATTGTTCATATTGTTAATATTGTAGATCTTGCTTAGCTTGAACAACTGTGGATAATCATTCTTAAATCTTTTGTAAGTTTGTAACTTGTGAAGTTTTGACTCCATTTAATCTAGGCAATGATCTTGTAACTTTGTAACTTTAATAAAATAAAATCCCTTTAACTAAATTGTTAATAAACCTTTCTGTAGGGACTACCCCCCTTGGCTCTGTTGGGATTTGGCCTAAACAGAGGAGTTGGTAGATTGTGGTGACAGTGGTCCCCAACTCTAACTTGCCCCCAAGCACACACAAAGCGGGTTGGAGACTTCCCCGTGTTATAAAGTGTGTATTAGGCGGCAACAATGTATAAAGATCAATTTCATCTTTTCTCCATATTTAAACAGCAAACGGGCTTGATGTCATTCACGGTTTCATTACATTACAACTTGTCCCCATTTGATTCTCCTGGAGTGAATAGAATTGAATGTCCTAGTAGGGTAGAGGAGAAAACAGAGAACTGCTTGGAGTGGTCGAGTCAAGAGTCATATTGTCTTCTTCCATCAAGAGCGAACTTGCATACCTTTTATGATCCTATCAATATTTTGATGGACGAAGTTCTCAAAAGTCAATTACATCCTTAGCATGATTTCATTCCAGATCTTTCTTTGAATTTCAAACAACAAGTTAAAATAGTTTCAATTTTCATATACATTACTTTTAAACCATCTTTGGCTTGTTGGGTCATTAACTGTAAAGAAAGCTCAGTAGATTCGTTCAGCAAGTTGTTGCATTGGATTTATGATTTTACTTAACACTTGTCTAAAGGGGTTAAAGTAGGGTAGGTAAGATGAAAGAAGCATTTCCAGGCAATAGTATAGAATCTTGCATCTTTGCCTGAAGTTCACCTTTGAAGCTCTTAGTATAGTTTTGATTTCTGCAAATAAAAATCAAACTTTTATTGAAAGTTATGGTTATAGATTAGATTTATTTTCTGCTTTTCAGTTTCATGCATCTTTATTTTTAGTATTTTATATATTATCCACATATCGTTCTGACGACCGGTCTGTGAGTTTGGTATACCTCTGGACATGCTGCAGGTAGTCAGTGACATTTTTGGTAGCAGTTGCAGAGCTGGATGTATTGATCGAGGATGCGAGAAGCAAAGTGCGAGGACCAAAGATTCTGAGGTTCTCAAGCGCTCTTTTCAGCAAAGCACCTGTCCCAGCCGGAGCCAGATGTTATCACATATATAGTATCTGGGCTACCATATTCTATTTTTTAGATACAGTACATTTTCCAGCCAGATCTCTTACATATGAGACGCTGAGATGAGAAGTTTTGATGGATCACTATTTTATTTGTGGACTATTGTGCTCTCCCATGTCAGGACTGAGTCTCAAGACACTCAGATTTGAGGACTGATGTAGCCATTTAGTCATTTACAGAGCAGTTATTGATGCCCAGATTTATATTAGTGCTTTCTCATTGGACAGATGATGGTTCAGATGGATTATATGCATGATTATGACTTAGCTTTTATTATATTGTGTTATTGTTATCATTTCTCTTATACTCATCTTTGTGACATGTATTAACACGTAGTGTCATGATCTAGTGGTCATAATTATATGGACTTGGATGTATTTGTATTATGTATTGATGTCCCTACTTAGAGGTAGGGACATCATTGGTTTTACCTTCCTTAGCGAAAATAGAGGTAGTCATTCCCACCATTGTTTTGGCTTGCTAGTGTTGGCTTCATTTTTTCACTGTCTCCACCCATCCATTTCCTTCCAATTTTGTTTTTAACCCAACTTACTACTTGACTTGTGGCATGGAAGACATTTTCTTGCTAGAACCTTTGTTGGACAAGCCTCGCTGTTTATATTGTGTCTCGGCTCTGAGTTGGTGACAGAACTTGCCTTTGGTGAGTTGGATTGTACGCCTAAATCATTCTAGTCGGTTGTCCCGATGTTTGGCACTGAGCAAAACTCCCCCTAGTCGCTTGAGATGTTTTTGGCTAAAACTGAAAGCTCATGTACTACTTGTATTGGAAAATGTTATATATGCGCCCATGGAAAATGAAAAAAACTAAATTGTGTTTCTTAACATATGTGAAAAAGGACAACAGCAATGAAATGTTAAAATACCCCTTGAAGGGTATAAGAAAAAGGTCCCAAAAAGCAATGGTTAAATATATGCTATATCCAAATATTGCTGACCTTATAAAGTTGAATATGTCCCGAATGATAGTTGCGATTAGCTCTGCTTTCAAGCACTGGTGAAGTCCCAAAGAGTCATATAGGCCAAAAAGGCCATGGAATTAAAATTGATGGTCCTAATGACACGGGATCAAACTTGATGTAGACATGATGCCTGTTACCAACTATTTTGTACAATAGTTGAACTTCCTATTGAGCTGCCAGTTATCGAGCATGATGAATGCTCATCTCCAGGGTTCAGAAGTTCAATGTGTTCCAAAGTTAGCCAGTTTTTGGCTAAACTTTCTATTTTTGTAAGATACATGTTCATACCCCCTTTGGGGAAAATATAAAAAATGTCCTAGCATTTAATTTTTTATAAAAGCTCGGCTTCCCGGACTTGGGCATCCAGCCGACTAGCCCAGAGTGTTTTTTCCCCTGGTTATTATTGCCTATTGAACAAACGACCAATAATTTCTGACTTTTTCACTCGCTCCTCCAAAGCTGGGGTAGTTATCTTGATGTTTCGGCCTTGGGAGGTTATTAGAGCCTTCATGTCAGTGTTTTTTGTCATGTTAAGCATTTCGATTGAGTCGTATGAACATGTACTAGGTCCCCCTAAAGTTTCGTTGGATTCCAAGAAAATTTAATTTTTCCATTTTTTTAAGCCATTTTTTAATGGTTTAATTGGAAAAATTCAAAATGTAATAAAAGCGTCATCCGGAGTCCGTTTTTGGCGTGGTTGGGCTCATTTTCAAGACCGGAGCAACATCATTACCCCGAGGTCCACTTTCACTAAGTTTCAGCCGGCCGAAGCATCCTGAAAGTCATCATTCGGCTAGCAGAGCATCAAAGTAGCATTTAAATGCTAAGTTTGGATAAAAGTGCACTAAATCCAAACATTAAAAAGTCAAATTTGAATATTTTAATGGTGAAGGGTGACATGGCATGTGGTCCTAATACTCATGCGATCCTTTTAAAATGTAACACACATCCAAACTTTGGCTTAGGAGGTGAAATCAAATTAAGTCAAAGGAATGGTGACGTGAGGGTAAGTGAAGTCTCACGCTAGCATGGGTATGAAGTATGTATGCGATTGGAATGGGGGGGCCCACCCCACTTAAGAGTGATATTATTTAAGAAAAGAAACATGCCATACCTTAATGCAAAAGCAATAAAGTATTAAACCATGTATCGTATCATTCCAATTCATGAGAAGGTGACGACAAACACATGACGTAGCCATACACTCGCGCTATTGGAGAAGATCACGTGGTGTATTAGGCGATTGGGTGGATATGGGATTAACGTCAGCATTAAATTGGGGATTTACGCTTAATTGGTTTGGTGGGCCCTTCCCGTATGTTATCGCCATCACATGGCTCGGCTCCCATCAGCGAAATGTTTAGCAAATTGTAAACTCCAAGCTATCTCCTCACGTCAACCTCACGCTGATCTCAAAGGACTCACGTGTATACACTTGGCAGTTCTTATTTGACAGGTGATGCTTCCAAGGGGTTGATTGGGAAGGTCGGATCTGTTTATTGCTATTAGCTCTTTTCAATGCCAAGTCTGATTTAGTGTTGTAGGTTGCTGGTTTTTTGTATAAAGAGAGGTGCTTTGCACTCTCTTCTTCATGGGATTTTTGGCATAGAAGCTCTAGAGAATTTTCATTGTAACATTTTACTTAAGGTTTAATAAAGTTTATGACTTTGGAGGTCAATGCGGAAGCTTTTTGTTGGTCATGATTCACCTTGCTAGGTGATACCTTTCTTTGCACCCTTCTCTCTTGATTCTTAAGCATTTGATTATATAATTGTTGAAGGCTAGCAATCTAGCACTATATTTTATAATCCATGCTTTTCTCTTGAAGTTGTGTTGCTTTCAGGTACTATTCGATATACAGGGGCTCTTTTATGGTTGACATTCATTCTGCAGGTTCCACAAAAAATCATTATCTTTCAGGAAGTTCGAGAAGCACAATTTCTTTGCCTCATCCATCATCAAACAAAAGAAATCTTTCCGATCACTTTTTCGAGGTTTAATCTAAGTTTTTCTTCTCTCCATTATTTCCATGTGTCTCATATTTGTTTTGACCTGAGAAAGTAGCTTGGGATTTGATCTCAAGTGCCACATAATTTTGTGGCTACTTCTCTTTCCCCATTAGCATCCTTGCGTGCATCCAGCTAGTCTGGACGGTTTCGGGACTAGTGCTTCTAGTGGTCACCTTGTTCGGAGGTTGATCCCACCTTTTGTTTGTTATTGAGTTATTTCTCCCCCTTCTTCTAAGTTGGATTTGGCCTCCTTCCACCTTGTTGTGTGCTTTTTCTTCCTATTTTTGTTCGCTGCCCTCTTTTTGCATTTTTATGACAGCCATCTTTCTCTTAGTCTGCTGCCCCATTTTCACTATTTTTTGCAGCTCCTTAATTGTTTAATTCGTTGTCCTCTTTTTGCATTTTTATGACAGCCATCTTCCTCTTCTTTCGCTGCCCATTTTCACTATTTTTTGTTGCTCATTGGTTTTCTAATTCGCTGCCCTATTCTTCCCTTCTTTTGCTTTCAATTTCCTGTTTTTCTTCCTCCATTTTTCCCCTCCTTTCTCCTTTGTTTCAGCCCTCTTTTGCCTCCTCTTTTTTGCTCTTTTCCATCTTCTTCTTTTGTCTTTTTTCGCAAGTTTGAAGAAAGGGTTTTTAATAAAAAGTAAATCACTCTCCTTTTTACATAAGATTCAAAAAAGAAGTTTCATGCTTTATTTCAAAAGTCCTTTCGAAGGTTGAAATTCCTGAAGGCACATTGTAAATCTTAATAAAGTTTATCTTTTATTTGAGTGGGGTTTATAAGTCCCCACTTTCAGCCTCTCCCATTTGGGGAGGTTTGTGGTGTTCTTATCTTCTTATGTGCCTAGATTAGATGTGCTTTTGGTTATAGTACTTGCATTACTTTTCCTAGAATACTAATTGTTAGATTAGCCCATTTGATTCATTAACTAAGTTGATTGCTTAATCTCTCAATTTTGTATCTTTCATAAGTAAATCAACTGCTTAAAGTAGAAATCTCTTGAATCTCACCATAAGGTGGATCAAGAGTGCTCTCTGTCGGAGAGTTTGTTTAAACCATCTTCACTTTACTTTCATGCATCATATTGTTTAATCAAGTTAATTAATTAATCGATAAGTAAGACTCTTTAACTTGCAAAAACACAAGTCAAGAGCACTCTCTATCGAAGAACATCGTTAGTTTTGCACACCCTTGCATTAGGCATTTAGATCAGATAAGACTCTTGAACCTTTGTCATAAGACAAGGTCAAGAGCGCTCTCTGTCGAAAAGTTTAATTAATTGACTTAATAAAATCTTTCAACCCACATTCCCTCTAATTAATTTGCTTCGTTGATATCCTTCACCTAGTATGCTCTGCCAACTTTCGAGTTGGGCTCGTACTCAGAACAGTGAACGGACTTGCTAAGACCGCAATAACAACATAACTAAAACTTTTACCCCATATCCAACGCACCGGCATTGTCTCGATAAAATACTCAGGTAGTGGGCAAATTCCAAGTGTGGGCGTCGGGCAACCCAATCTGGACACTCGTTGATTAAGTTATTGAACACCTAGCTTGTGATTCCAGACAGGTCCGTCATGTCTTCGAATGGAGCCACTGAAAGTATTTCTGGTTAGGATTCCCAGACACCTTAAGCAAGATCACCATTAAAATCCTTAAAACTTGCCAAGAGCACTCGCACAATCTAACATTCATTGGTTTAAATTCCAGACTTGTGCTTATTTCTTTAGCGCATCTCAGTTTCATCGACTCCATAAGGCACTGGTCTTTATTTTGTTTTGCATAATTATATGATCAATTGTCTATGGCTTAATATAATTGTTATCAATGAATGCTTAATTGATGCCTAGAATTTAAATTTATCTTTTAATCTCTTGTTGCAACATGGATTGCTCTTTGATTTTGTGTCACATTTATAACAAGTATAACACCTTCAAATCATAATAACTCCTAAACAACATCCACCTGCATCCGCAACCTTTAAAGAACACTTTAACAACTTAAGAGCCATAGAAACTTTTTTGTAGGAACTACCCCTCTTGGCTTCGTTAGGAGTTAGCCTAAACGGAGGAGCTAGGAGTAGGTGACAGTACCTAACTCTGTGCTTGCCCCCAAGGTCACACCTTTCCCACTTTCCTAAGTGAAGAGACAGCTTTCAATTGATTTCTGCTGCTGGTGTGCGATCGACGGACAACAATGGCTAAGTTGAATAAGCAGTCTCTGAACAACTCAACCATTTGCGAGGCACTGCCATTCCATGTGTTGTTGTTTGTCCGGCATTGGTTATAGTGAGTATTTCCCTGCCATATCCAAAGTGTCATGATGTTAAGTAGGAAGTCATCATTAGCCTTAGCCTTGTCAATTCATCCTTCACCCTTCACTAGCAAATTGATTACAACTATGAAGTGAGTATAGTCCTGAAAGTCTGGTCTGAGTAGTAATAAATAAAACCCTATATATGCATTTGGTTGATGTACTGCCAGTGAAACGACTGCTACTTGTTGTGATTGTTGCTCAAATGATTTGTAGAGCATGTCTTAGCCTTGTAAAACTTGCAGCATATGGATGATAATCCGAGTTATATTATTGGTATCTGGTCATTTATAGATGGTTATATTGTCTATTGGATATGGTTGATGATCAGGTAGGGACCTGGAAAGGGTATCAGTATACAACTTAGATGGATTTGGACTCTTTGAGTCTAATGAGATAGTTTATTTTCAGTTCCGGGCACTTGCAGACATGGTTAGGCTTAGTTTACTCTTTTGATGCAGTTTTGCTTCATAGGATGATGTGTTTGAGCAGGGAGATGTTTTTTATTGGATCTCCTAGGGCGTTGTATGGGCATAGGGAGTGTAGCCACTTGATTGTACTATATTACCCCCATCCCAGAGATCCTAGTGGGCTCATCTGGACAACGCAGGCACCCTAGGAGGTTGTTTTGGCAAGTACACGTTTCTCGAGGTAGATTAAAAATGATTAAATGGCTATTGAAGAAATCGATTTGGGATACTGAGGCAAGGAAATGACATGGGATGAGTCATGATGATGAGTGTGATGTCCTCCGCACCTATCCAGCAGTTACAACACCTGATTGGGCCCACACCTATTTTTGGGCATTTTTATATTATTTTCTTGAGCTTTTTGGAGGCTCACAATTTTCTCGAGGCACAAAGTCACAGAATTAAATATTATTTTGTTTTATTGTGCCATGCGGCACCCAGAGGGAGTTAGTGAACACTCCATGGACCCACCATGTGCTTCATTTATTTCTTGTTGAGTGGAGTGCCATCTTTATGGGTGATTTAGTCCACTTTGGTACTTTATGGTTATATTAATCCATGTATTGTATGTTGAGCTCATCTCAACCATTGATTAGAATATTTTATCTTTTAATATTAGCCACTTGTTTTGAAAGTGGTTAGGATTTTGGTTCTCTCAATTCTATTTAAAGGAGAGACCTTCTCATTTGAAAAGGTCTTTGTCTCTTGGATCTGATTAATAGAAAGAATTTTCGTGTGGATATTTTTTGGATCTGCTTTGCATCTGATGTTCTTCAATGGTGATTGGAAAGTCTTTTGCTTCCTAGCATTTGGGAAATTGTTATGAGATCTATATTTTTGGGGGATCATTGTCTTGTCTACAGGAGGACAACTTCAGCTTGGGCATTTTTGCAAGGGGGCCTCAACTCGCTTGGATTGTCTTTGTTTTTTATCAGGGAGTTTTCATTAGTGTTGTGGTGACCTATGGTTTCTTCTTGCTATTTTTCTGCAGCATATAGCTTCTTTCTCATTTCACAGCAAATATGATATGGTTGACGTTTGTTGTGCAGGAGAGAGGGCGCATTGACTTCCTCGGGAAAACACTAGACATAGAGCTCGCTTCAATCTTTTCAAATTGATTGGGATGGCGGAGATCATCATCATCAAGGCATCTACAAGCATTTCCAGGTAAGATCTAACAGGTAAGTCTCTTCTCTTTCATATCTCAATCCATTGTGCCTACTTTTTTTCAATTTTTTTTAAAAAACTCATAAATAATAAAAATCCAAAAAATATTTAATCGGGGAACCGCTTGATATTTGACCAGACCATTTATGCATTTTGTAGATCGGGCCTCCCCCTCACTGAATCATCCTCAACGCTGCCCTAATTGTGACTGGTTAGCCCCATATCTGATTTTCTGATTGCTCAAACCCAAGCGCCCCACTGAAAATTTGACTTTTTCCAGGGTTGATTTTTTCCGAAAAATAATTACATGGGTTTGTAGATTAGGTCTTCCTCATTCCAGAACACCCCCAACGTTGAGCTAGTTCCTGCCAGGTATCCCTAGATCTGAAAAACTGACTTTCAGCCTCCTAGCCTCCCTAATTAGATTTTGACTTTTTTCAGATCTAATTTTTCCTGAAATTTTCTAACTTGGGTTTGTAGATCGGGCCATCTTGATCTCATTTCCACTCCAAGGCTGAGCTAACAATCTCCTAGTGGCTCTAGATCTGCAGATCTGCCTCTCCAAACCCTAGCGCTAGCCCTCCTTCTGTTGATTTCCCTGTAACTTGAATCTCCCGGGCCAAATCCTTTTCTGGGTCCATAGATCAAGGCATATCCCAAGTGGGTTCACTTAAACGCGGTGCTGATACTGACTCCATTACCCAAGGCTGAACAGGCACTGATCTTCAAGCATAGCACTAGCCCCTTGGTGGCCTCTTTCCCCCGAAATTTGACCGCTCCTTGATAACTCAGGTAACCTGGCATTTTCATATCTCTCACTGAGTCTATCTCTTTGGTACTAGACAGTCCCAACTCTTTCTTTACTCACCCTGTCTCAATTACGTTTCCCAAGACAGTGGTTATCTTCATCAGTTGCTAGTACCTTTACCCTAGATCTAGTATTACCCCTATAGGTCACTTTGGATCAACCCTCGTATGACTAAAGCCCTCATCCAAAGCCCAAGTCCACTTACTACTATCATCCATAGATCTAGAGTTTCTAATTACCTTACACCTTATGTACCTCCAGCCATAATTGATCTTATCTAGTGTCTAGGTTTGATCTCTCTTGTCGAGAGTAGATTTGGGTCTCCCCCGTTGTTGTCTTGGACTTAGATAACATAAAGTGAAGACTGCCTTGAGTGGCGTGAGAACCATCCATTTGGGAGTCTAGGCAGTCTTGGTTCCACCTCCTTAGTTGCTTGCCCCTCTACCATCCGTCCTGGATCCACCTCATACAGGCAACTAAAGGTTGGTGACAACAGGGATGCTTCACACTTAGAGCATCCTCTTTACCCCGGAGGACACTTTTCATATGTTTCGGGCAGCTAAAACATCTCGTGGAGCATTATTTAGCTGACGGAGCATCGAATTGGCACTTTATTGTTAAAAGTGCAACAAATTGGCACTAAAAGTAAAAAATTAGAAGTCAAAAAATAAGTCAAATGGTGAGTGGGTGACATGACAAGTGAACTTCCCATGGTTAGCGACTTCAGAAAAATTGGAAAGGCATAAGACTTTGGTTGAATTAAGAAGTGGAGAATGAAATAAAATTAGTGATGAGGTCAACCCCATGTGAGGATGCGCTATCTCCATGAAGCATGTGAGTGATATGGGGGTGGATCCCTCTTCACAAGGCTTAAAACTTTGGATATGATATGTTTTAAGTTTGGCATATCATTTGATTTGAAAAAGAATGACGTCAACATCTAATGAATGCACCAATGAAGCTAGCGTATGATGTTGTTGGGTTAAACTTGCATGTGTGAGAGTGTGACGCCAATCCCATGGAGATTCACGAGTGATGATGGATTGGGTGTGTTGCCGAGTAATGGAGAGTTGGGTGAGTTAGGTGGGAGAGGTGTCATCCACCTCTTCAGTTCCACTCTCACTTCAACTCATATCTCTTCAATTCCACTCTCGCTTCAACTTAGATCAACTTAGTTCAACTGAACTCCCATAGTCAGTGTTAGATTCACTCACTTCCCCCTACTCTAGCTATAAATAAAGCAAGATTTCTCTCATTCAAGCTAGTTCGAGTTGGATGGACTATCTAGTTCAATCCAGTCCAGAGTCCACAAAATAAAAAATATCAATTAAAAAATAGAAAAAATTAATAAATGGAGAAAAATCCCAAATTCCTAAATCAGTGGAATCTTGTTCGATTGACACCAAATCAGTTTCATTGGCTCTCGGTAGTGAAGGCGAGTTCATCCCTTGAGGTTAGCGTCAACTTTGGGTAGGTGGATGAGGTGGAAAGCAAACTCCAAGTTGAGGATGCACACCTCTCTGTCTTCCCTCGCGTGTGGGTGTGTTGGCGCCTATTAAGTGGATAGGTGGAGTTGAGTGAGAGAGGTGTCATCTACCTCTCCAGCCCCACTCTCCTTCAACTCAATTCTGCTCCAGATCAACTCCAATCAACTCTCCTTCACTCGACCTCTCTCTACCAGTGAGAGTTGCGCCCCCTCAAGGCCTCTCTGGCTATAAATAAAGCATGCACTCTCTCATTCAAGCTAGTTAGAGTTGGACGAAGGTGCTTGCTAGTTGTAATTGATACAGTATTTTGTGATTTTGCTATAATAAAGAAGGATTTGGAGGCTAATGGTATGGTGCTATTGTGTGTGAACCAATATTGTTTGATCTTCTTGAGGTAATATGTGTGTTGTTTCAAATTCTTGCATCTTGGTTTATGAATCTGGTTGAACAAGAATTGCTCCCAATCATTAGAAATAGAAGGCTATAAGCAAGTTTACTTGTTTCTTCTATTTTGAATACGTGTACTTAGAGATCTAGATCTAACATGTTTTATAAGATTATATGCATGTTGTGTTAATCTCGATTTATGTGTAATCACTAGATCTCACGGGTTTGCAAGTTTGTTGAGTAATTTACAGGTTGCTTAGCTTGGAGGAATCGTGGATTTAGTTTGACTCCATGTTACTTCTGACATCTCTAAATGGCATAGTCCCTCGGCATCCCACTACGAAGCCTTTGGGCCAACTCTTTGCAGCAACAAGCCTTTCCTCTCCATATCTGTTCCTCCTCCTAAATTTAAAAGTTTACCTGGCTACTTGGTTTTGTGTCTTCAGATCTAGTTGCAAGAGTAATATTCCATATACATCTGAGTTCTAATCTAGATTTAAGCATTTTAAAACTTACATCTCAATTAGATCTAGTCATTAAAGTCTTTTCTTGCAAGTTTTGTCCAAAAGGGGTATTTTTTGTATCTTGCAAAGTCTAAAGATTTGTTTTCGATACTTTCAATTTTAGATCTAGCAAAAAAGTGCACATCATATTGGCTGCCTAAAAAGCAAGCCAAGATGCCAAGGAAAGCTTGCTTTACTTGGTTATTTTAAGCATTTGTTTTCAAGTTTTTAACTTAGAATTTTTTAGTGTTCCCTGGGAATTGTTCAAAGACACTCTTAAAGTGTTTTTGAGCATATTCTACTTTTAATAGCTCGCTGATTTTTGCAGGTTCCTCGAAAAAGAGTAGGAAACAGTGGCCAAATTTCAGAGATTTGAGCCATTCAGAGCTTCCTGGAGTTTCCCTTTTCGATTTCGGTCGATTTTTTAGGAAGTTGTAAGCCTTTGGATCCCAGATATCAAGGACAAAAGAGCATTCTTCTTTAGGCATTGTAACCAAGTATAATAAAATTTCTTGAGTAGGCTCTTCAGAGCCCACTCCCCATCCCCCAGGGGGGATCTGTGTCGGTGCCTTTTTTTTTCATGTTTTGTTTAGTTTCTTTTGCAGAATAGTATACGTTGATCTGTGCATTCATTTATATTTTTATTTCATCAAGAGTAACACTAATACTAACCCCACGACTTCCTGAGTTACCCGAAAGGGGAAAGAGATGCGTGGTAGAATTAATTAGAAAGCCATTGTTTCTTTTAGTACTGTTATCCACTAATTTTGCACTTAGTGGATTTTTTCGGTGAGCCGCCAGAGCATTGAACAAGTGCATTTATTCGTGATCAAAATTCAAAAGTCCACCAACCTTTTCTTGGGAGTCTGTTCCGAACTTTTTGTAAATACATGTTCATACCCCCTTGGGGAGATTGTAAAAAATGTCCTAGCATTTAATTTTTTATAAAAGGCTCGACTTCCCGAACTTGGGCATCAAGCCGACTAGCCCAGAGTGTTTTTTCCCTTGGTTGTTGAACAAACGACCAATAATTTCTGAGTTTTTCACTCGCTACTCCAAAGCTAGGGTAGTTGTCTTGACGTTTCGGCCTTAGGAGGTTATTAGAGCCTTCGTGTCAGTGTTTTTTGTCGTGTTAGGCATTCCAATTGAGTCATATGAACATGTACTATGTTGCCCTCAGTTTTCGTTGGATTTCAAGAAAAAATAATTTTCTTCGTTTTTTAAGCCATTTTTTAATGGTTTAAATGAGAAATTTCAATATGTAATAAATGAAAGATCCAGAGTCCGTTTTCGGCATGGTTGGGCTCCTTTTCAAGCCCAGAGCAACATATTTACCCCAGGTGCCACTTTCACCATCAGTCAGGCAGCCGAGGCACCTCGTGAAGCAGTATTTGACTAAAAATGCATCAAGATGGCATTTAAATGCTAAAAATGGACATTTTGCACTAAAATCCAAATTTAGAAAAGTCAAAATTGAGGTCAAAATTGAATTTTTAAGTGGTGGGGATGACTTGGCATGTGGTCTAAATTGACTTACGACCTCATTTTGCATGGTTTGAATTAAACTTTGGATAAGAAAAGGTGAAATCGTTTTTATTAAAGGAAGGCTCACGCTAGCTACATGAGGACTCACGCTTATGTAAGTGGTGGTGAGTGGGATTGGTGGGCTCCTCCACAATAAATATTAGTTTTAAACCATAGCATCCAAACTTTGGATACAAGAGGTGGCTACGATTTAGTTAAAGAAAGAGGGGCGACGTGAATATAAGATGCTCACGTCAAAGCATGGAGCGTGAAGGTGAGTTGGATGGGGTGGACCCCCTCCATTTATGAAATTTTATTTTAAAGCTTAAACCACGATATAGTAGTGTATGGAATATCGTAGTGGTTGCATGAGGAGGGGTGACGTGAGCTATTATGTGACTCACGTTCCACCGTGAGTGAGTGCGAGTGGGGTAAGGGTGGACCCCTCCCCTCTCTTAAAAAACTTTGGTTATTATAAACTCATGCTACGATCCTTCAAATAATTTAATTCAACCATTAACGCCAAGCATGCCATACAATCACATAAGAAGATGGAGCTCGCGTGGGTGGAGTTTGGTGAGGAGGTTGGATGACTTGCCAATTTGGATTGATGAGTTTGGTAGTGTGTTGGAAGTCCAGCCGCAGTTCAGCATTCACTTCACCTCATTTCAAGCTCACTTAACTCCGGCTTGATCTCTGGTTCATTAAAAGCCCCTGGGGCTTGGTTTTTTGTATAAATAGAGGTGCTTGGCGCTCTCTTCTCATAGAGATTTTGGGCATGAACACTCTGCCAAAATTATTGTAATATTTGTTTGAAGTTGGAATAAAGTTGTGACTTTGGAGGTCTATGCATGAGTTATTGGAGTTGTGGATTCACATTGTCTTTGGTGATATCTCTCTCACCTTGCCTTTTCAATTATTAAATCATTCTTTATTATATACTCTAGAAAAGCTAACAATCTAGTTTATGAGTATCTTGTTCGGATTTGATATTATTTGTAAAGGTTTTGCAGGGATCATTAAAGGTGAAGAACAAGCTTGAGATCAAGCTCTTTTTCATGAACCAGTGGTTTTTTCCATTTAACTCCTTCATTTTGCAAGTCTTTTTAAGCACTTCCCAATCCAAGAAAGAGACACAACAGTCAGAGCTTCTCCTTCCCTCCATCAACAAAGTTTAAAAAACACATTTGGTTACCTGGATCTACGAACTTCCGTCTTCTAGTTCTCTTATTTGCTCCTTAATTTTCTCGATTTTTTGCTTGCTAGCCTCTTCTTCCTTGCCTTGTTTGGCTTATCTCCTCTTCTTCCTTCGCTACCCCATTTTTTCAGTCCTCTTCCTTATTGTTCGCTACCCCATTTTTACTGCTTGTTGGCCTCCTTCCACCTTGTTGTGTGCCTTCTCTTCTTACTTTTCTTCGCTGCCCTGTTTTTGCATTTTTATGACAGCCATCTTTTTCCTCTTTCGCTGCCTCGTTTTATTATTTTTTGCAGCTCATTGGTCATCTAGTTCGCTGCCCTATTCTTCCATTCTCTTGCCTCTAATTTCCTATTTATCTTCCTCCCTTCTTTCCCTTATTTTTCCTTTGTTTCAGCCTTCTTTTGCCTTGTTCTTTTGCTCTTCTCCATCATCTTCTTTTGCCCTTTTTGCAAGTTCGAAGAAGGGTTTTGAATAAAAAGTAAATCACTCTCCTTTTTTGCATAAGGTTAAATAATAAAAAGTTTCATGCTTTCCTTCAAAAACCCTTTCAAAGGTTGAATTCCTAAAGGCAAGTTGTATAATCTTAATAAAAATATCTTTGTTTGATGGGTTTTTTAAGTCCCCACTCTCATCCTCCCCCATTTGGGGAGTGTTGCCCACCTATTTCGACTAGGTGGCAACTCCATGTACATGAAGATGTACATAGTTGTTCTAAGGGTACCTTGGTACAATCTGAGGATTTTTTCACTTCTGCAGGGCTATTGCCCCTTTGTAAAACGAAATGTCCGCTCCCCTGCGTGGGAAAATTAATGTAATTTTATGTGCTAAGTGTGGGTCATATGATACGGATGCCACACCATGGAACTGGTTGTTAGGGAAGTCCCCTCATCGAGTGTTTTCCCTTTCCAATTGATCTTGTTGTGTAAACGAGTTTAATCGGTTTGGTTTTCACTCAAAATCCTCCAAAGTGGTGACGGGTGTTCTACCAGTCAAGTCCATGAGGTGGCTAAGGCTGCAAAGTGTGATTCATGACCATGCTAGACATTTGTCTAAAGTCTTGCGGAGTTTCGTTGTGTTGTTGTATTTTTATTTATTTTTTCTGATTAATTAATTTCACCCCTTGGTAATTAATTAACTCAGTTTTTGATGTAATAATATAATTGCTCAAGCACTGGCATTTTGTAATAGGGGCTATGAATGCAAAGTTAATTGCTATGAAACCCCCTAAGCCACTGCTTCGAGTCCCATGTCATTCTGACAGGTGGTTGAGGAGATAGACCATTTTGTCTAAGCAAGGTCTATTTTTCCTAGAGAATTAATTAATTTCCCTAAGTCAAAATTCACATTTTTTTATTTTGAAGTAAAAAATCAAAAAAGTGCCATGGTAATTTGGTTTGGGGGTTCCTAAGCCTAGCAAAAATTTATTCCAAAGTTTTCCACCCCCCCATGGCCAGGATATAAATTTTTCAAATTATTTTTAATTTTTCCTAAGTCAAAATTGGAAAAATTTAAAAATTAAATTAAAAAATTAAATCTAAGGTGAATTAATTTTTAGCCTAAGTCTAAGGTTTAAAAAAAAAATTATGGGAGCAAAAGTCTAAAGTCAAAGCCAATTTTAAAGATGGCCAAAACCCTCACTAAAAGAGATCAAGTCCAAGTTAAAACTCCAAATATAGAGGGGCGTCAACATAAAAAGGCCATAAAATGGAGGCACTAGCATTGGGAAGTCAAAACATGGGCTAAACCCTGGCTAAAGAAGGCACTACCACAAGTTTAGATGGGCACTACTATATGGAGATGCAACCAAAATGGAGGTGGGCGCTATATTAAGAGGACGCCCACACTATAAAATGGAGGCGCTAACCATTATGAAGGAAGGCGCTATATTATGGAGGGCGCTAGCTATTATATGGAGGGCGCATGCTAAAATGGAGGCGCTAGCCAATGAAAGGGGACGTCTACCTTTTTTGGAGGAGCGCTAGTCAATAAAGGGCGCCACCAAATCTAGAGGAGGGCGCTAGCTCTTGGGCCCACGTTTTTCATGCATTTTGGAGAGCGCCATACTTGGAGGAGCCGTCGTATTTGGAGATTCTCCACCATACTTAGAGGGGCGCCTAGCCTATGGGCCCAGCTAAACCCTAAAAGCAAGATTTAAGGGTGAAATTAAGTCAAAGACCTAGATCTAAAGGTGAAGATTACTTGAGACATGGATCAAGCTTCTGGGCCATTGATTAAAAATTAATCTAAGGGTGTGGATTGATTGAGAAGAATGGAAAGTCAAATACCTAGATCTAGTGGTGGAGATTAAACCCTAAATCTAGATCTAATCTCAGTCGTTTATCTTCAAGCGGTTGGGGTTTGCCTCAACTATATAATGAGGGTCTCACTCCCTCATTAGACATGATCTCTCATGCTATTGTTATGCTGCCGGAATATTTCTTCTTACTCTCATATTTTCTTGCCACATATTTGTATTGAAGTTTTGCCCTAGTTGGGCCATTAATAGAAGAATTCTTTGGAGGGACACTGTGCTGCAATATTTTCATGATCCATTTCTTGTGAGGTAACTTGTATTTTTTCAGTTTGCATTTTTGTAATATTCTAGTTAGCTCTCCACAAAGTGTTTTGTGGAAAGATTAGAGAGTAAAAGTGTTTTTATTCTCTTTTATGAATGTTTTAACGTTTTTCTTTCAAAGTATTTTGCAGGAACTGTTAGACATTCATCACTAGGTTTACGATTTTGCATATCTAGATTTATTTGTAGGTTGTCCAAGCAAGGAGATCTCTCCAAGGGCTTCGTTTCGGCAAATTTTAAATTCGGCCATTGACTTTCAGCCTTCCTGAAACTGGGTTTTATTTACTGTATAGTGAATATAACCCTTGTTTTAGGGCCCCCACCTATTATATATTAGCATAGGCTTTTATTTATGCTATTTAAACATCATTTAGGTGGCTGGAAACTCATTTTCCAGCCCTCTAAATATCATATTTCTGTTATCTTCACATTCAGATTTTTACTGTAAATTTTGTAAATTTTTGTACCAAAATTTTTCTGATAATCCCTTTAGTTTTTTCTGTGATCTCCAGCGAACATAGCTTGCTGGTTTATGACAGGTTATGCACAAGTGAAGGAGAGGTGCTGCCCAAATCGGCCCAGAAATACCTCAAACTTCAACCGGTCCAAAAAGAGGTTCAAACCCTCACCTCTCTCTCTCATTCTCTGATTATTGTAAACCCCAACGAGAGTCTCTCTTGGGGTATTCTTCAAAGCTTATAAGCATTTGTAATCCATAAGTAAATAGATTAGAAAGTAGAGTACGAAGTAGGATACTGTTTACTTAGATTTCTGTTTATGCAATTTTATTTTTCCTGTTAAAAAGTAATCATACAACCCATCTAATCCTGTGTATCCTCTATCCACTTGTCATCTCCCTTTAGGGACTTCAAGCTGGATATGAAAAGCAGGAGAAGTGGGGGCTTAGGTAATTAAAACAACTTTCTTTTCTTATACTACAATCAAACACACTTTATTTTCCAAGTCCAAGATCAAATACCGGCACCTCCCATAAGGGATACATCTTGGTTGATCTTGTTGATCGTTTTAAAATAAACATTGCATGCTAATCACCCAGATAAAATTTACCTCTAAAACTTACCAACAACAACTTCCCATCTTCTGCTCCTCTACTCGGTTATCACCCTTCGGGGTACTCACGAGATACGACCAGGGGACAGGGAAGTCTTAGTTTAATAGGAATCCATCTAGTAATTTTTTGGTTGATTAAAAACAGTGACCTCGGAGGCGACTTGGGGTAGTAGACCATGGGGGGTCTCTAGACGCTTTGACGTCCCCCTTGTTGAGCACCAGGCCATTGGGGTTTGACCTGTGAGCTACGAGTGGGCTTTGTTCCCACTTTGTTGAGCACAACAGCACTCCCTCTTCGACTTGAGAAGAACTAGATCGGGGTAGTCACACCATCGGTTCCAAAACTTAACTTCAAGAAGAAAAACTTTAATAAAATTAACTAAAATAAACCAAGAGACATTGCAAAACCAGTTCTACAACACTTCTCCATTTCAGCACTCTTTCACTCCAGCATTGCACTACAATTCTTTACTTTCAGTTTTATTTACTTTTCAGTTACATTTACTTTCAGCTATACAATCGTTATGTGGTGAATGCTTAAATGCTTAAAGTCTTTCATTTGTTTAATTTACAGTTGGTTTAATAATTTTCACTCAAAGCACTTTTCTGCTATATTGGAAATCTTGTTCATATTGTCTACATTGGTAAATCATCTGTATATTGCTTAATACTTTGGTCCCTTGTTGTTTACGATTGTATCATTCATTATCTCATTGTTAAACACCTAAGCTGTAGTTTAATCATAAATTAAATCCCAAATTCATTATAAGCTTATAAAATTGTAATCTATCTTTAGACTCCATTTGTAATAGGCATTGGTCTTTGTTTATCTAAAGGTTTGCTTGTCATTTAAAGGAAATCTTGCATCTGCACGCTGCCTGTCATTCCTTAGATAATATAGAGTCTTAGCCTCATTCTTATTGAACGATCCCTTTAATTAATTTGTAATTAATTAATAAATCTGGAACTTAGCTTTCCCATAGGGACTACCCCCCTTGGCTCTGTTGGGATCTTGCCTAAACGGAGGAGTTGTGGACTGTGGTGACAGTGGTCCCCAGCTCTCACTTGCCCCCAAGGACACACATAGCAGGTTGTGACTTTCCTGCGCCCTAAAGTGTGAATTAGGCGGCAACATCTTTGGCGCCGTTGCCGGGGACAAGTCATTTGTCCTTGGTCAGACTTAATTAATTAATTTCTTAAATTTTCGATTCTTTAATTCATTAAACTGTTAATAAAATTCTTTAATTAATTTTAATAACTTGTTTACCCATATTAGAGCTATCTTTTTCTCCAAGTGGCGACTCCACTTTCAAATATAGTAAGGTATTCTACCCGGAGCCATTCAGGTGGTCTACTCAACTCCCTCGCCGAACCTAAAAGGGTATATAGGAGGAGGTTGAATAGGCTTGCTCCCCGTAGACTCCTTCCAAATCTTGGAGAAGAGGCTATCTCTGATATCCATTTGTTGTTTGCCCAAAACAACCAACCCACGCCAATGGATGATCTATGTAAGCCATGTGATTTTTTTAACATCATTGGTTATCCTCATGATTTGCCAGATAAAGCTATAGAAAAGTTACCTTCCTTTCAAGGTAATAATGTCGTCAGTGCCAAGTCTCACAACACCAAGTTCAACCAATGCCTCGCCAAGTGGTGTCATGGTCATAACTATGAGGATGTCAAGAATCAAGATGAAGCTGTTTATTTTATCTTTAGAAGATGATGCTATGGAATGGTTTCAAGATCAGAATGATAATAAGTTCAAAACTCTCAAAACAACCATTGAAGCTTTCAATGGTAGATGGGGTGATAGAAGGGATAACAATTTCCTGTTGGCAGCCTTGCATACTAGTCAAAAGCAAGAAAATGAGACCATGGAAGAATTTAATAAAAGATTTAATGACTTAGTAAAAAGTTTACCTACAGACATCAAGCCCCAAGAAGCATCTCTCTTGATTTATTACATCCAAGCGTTTGAAGGAG
>LPNX010506924.1:5323-18171 GCA_001517045.1 Pseudotsuga menziesii | reverse complement strand
GAGGAACTTAACTAAAACTTTTTCCCATAACCAACACACCGACGTTGTTCGATAAATACCGAGGCATGTGGGCAAATTCCAAGTGTGGGCGCCGGGCTACCTAATCTGAGCACTGGTAGTTAAGTTATTGAACACTTACCTTTGATCCCAGACAGGTCCGTCATGTCTTCGAACGGAGCCACTGAAGGTATTACCGGTTAGGACATCCAGCCACCATAAGTGAAGAACACAAACAAAAAACTCTTAAAATCTACCAAGAGCACTTGCAAAACCTAACATTCACTAGCTTGATTTCTAGACTTGTGTTTAATTCTCTGGCGCATTTCAGCTTCATTGACTCCATAAGGCACTGGTCCTTTTTGAATTTGCATAATCATATTATTTGATCAATGGTCTATGGTTTATCATAATTTCTTTCTCTGAATGCACTATTAAAGTCTAGAATTTTTGCTTATCTTTGTAATCTCTTGTTAGCAACGTGGATTGCTTTTGATTTAGTGTCATATTCATAATAAACAAACACTTCAAATCATAATAACTCCTAAACAATAACCATCCGCATCCGCAACTAATCAAAACACTTTAACAACTTAAGAGCCATAGAAACTCTTTTGTAGGGACTACCCCCTTTGGCTTCGTTAGGAGTTAGCCTAAACGGAGGAGCTAAGAGTAGGTGACAGTACCTAGCTCTGTGCTTGCCCCCAAGGTCACACCTCTCCCACTTTCCTAAGTGAGGAGACAGCTTTCGAAAGATTTCTGCTGCTGGTGTGCAATCGGCGGACAACAGTGAGCCATTGAACATTCCAAGGAATGGTCAACAGCGCAAGCTTTATTATACATAGAGTCAACATGGTGTCCAAAGGGACACCCTTTGTAACGTATTCCTCCAAAGGGACACCCTTTGTAACGTATTCCTAACCCTTTTCCCTTGTATTTTGAAAGTTTTGTATTATTTCATTTGTTTATTGTTTATGCATATTTGTAGCAATTTCATTTATTTATATTGTTTATTGTTTATTTATTGCTTTTACTAGAGGCCTTATGTTGGTTATTGGTGAGAAATTTGTGGTTGCAGGATTCTGGAATTCTCATGTGCTCTCCGATGATAGAACACATGTCCCCAAGTTGGAGCCAGATGTTGCCCACCTATTTCGACTAGGTGGCAACTCCATGTACATGAAGATGTACATAGTTGTTTTAAGGGTACCTTGGTACAATCTGAGGATTTTTTCACTTCTGCAGGGCTATTGCCCCTTTGTAAAACGAAATGTCCACTCCCCTGCGTGGGAAAATTAATGTAATTTTATGTGCTAAGTGTGGGTCATATGATACGGATGCCACACCATGGAACTGGTTGTTAGGGAAGTCCCCTCATCGAGTGTTTTTCCCTTTCCAATTGATCTTGTTGTGTAAACGAGTTTGATCGGTTTGGTTTTCACTCAAAATCCTCCAAAGTGGTGACGGGCGTTCTACCAGTCAAGTCCATGAGGTGGCTAAGGCTTCAAAGTGTGATTCATGACCATGCTAGACATTTGTCTAGAGTCTTGCGGAGTTTCGTTGTGTTGTTGTATTTTTATTTATTTTTTTTGGTTAATTAATTTCACCCCTTGGTAATTAATTAACTTAGTTTTTGATGTAATAATATAATTGCTCAAGCACTGGCATTTTGTAATAGGGGCTATGAATGCAAAGTTAATTGCTATGAAACCCCCTAATCCATTGCTTCGAGTCCCATGTCATTCTGACAGGTGGTTGAGGAGATAGACCATTTTGTCTAAGCAAGGTCTATTTTTCCTAGGGAATTAATTAATTTCCCTAAGTCAAAATTCACATTTTTTAATTTTGAAGTAAAAAATCAAAAAAGTGCCATGGTAATTTGGTTTGAGGGTTCCTAAGCCTAGGAAAAAAATTTATTCCAAAGTTTTCCACCCCCCCATGGCCAGGATATAAATTTTTCAATTTATTTTTAATTTTTCCTAAGTCAAAATTGGAAAAATTTAAAAATTAAATTAAAAAATTAAATCTAAGGTGAATTAATTTTTAGCCTAAGTCTAAGGTTAAAAAAAAAAATTATGGGAGCAAAAGTCTAAAGTCAAAGCCAATTTTAAAGATGGCCAAAACCCTCACTAAAAGAGATCAAGTCCAAGTTAAAACTCCAAATATAGAGGGGCGTCAACATAAAAAGGCCATAAAATGGAGGCGCTAGCATTGGGAAGTCAAAACATGGGCTAAACCCTGGATAAAGAAGGCGCTACCACAAGTTTAGATGGGCGCTACTATATGGAGATGCAACCAAAATGGAGGTGGGCGCTATATTAAGAGGATGCCCACACTATAAAATGGAGGCGCTAACCATAATGAAGGAAGGCGCTATATTATGGAGAGCGCTAGCTATTATATGGAGGGCGCATGCTAAAATGGAGGCGCTAGCCAAATAAAGGGGACGTCTACCTTTTTTGGAGGAGCGCTAGTCAATAAAGGGCGCCACCAAATCTAGAGGAGGGTGCTAGCTCTTGGGCCCACGTTTTTCATGCATTTTGGAGAGCGCCATACTTAGAGGAGCCGCCGTATTTGGAGATTCTCCACCATACTTAGAGGGGCGCCTAGCCTATGGGCCCAGCTAAACCCTAAAAGCAAGATCTAAGGGTGAAATTAAGTCAAAGACCTAGATCTAAAGGTGAAGATTACTTGAGACATGGATCAAGCTTCTGGGCCATTGATTAAAAATTAATCTAAGGGTGTGGATTGATTGAGAAGAATGGAAAGTCAAATACCTAGATCTAGTGGTGGATATTAAACCCTAGATCTAGATCTAATCTCAGCCGTTTATCTTCAAGGGGTTGGGGTTTGCCTCAACTATATAATGAGGGTCTCACTCCCTCATTACACATGATCTCTCATGCTATTGTTATGCTGCCGAAATATTTCTTCTTACTCTCATATTTTCTTGCCATATATTTGTATTGGAACTTTGCCCTAGTTGGGCCATTTAATAGAAGAATTCTTTGGAGGGACACTGTGCTGCAATATTTTCATGATCCATTTCTTGTGAGGTAACTTGTATTTTTTCAATTTGCATTTTTGTAATATTCTAGTTAGCTCTCCACAAAGTGTTTTGTGGAGAGATTAGAGAGTAAAAGTGTTTTTATTCTCTTTTATGAATGTTTTAACATTTTTCTTTCAAAGTATTTTGCAGGAACTGTTAGACATTCATCACTAGGTTTACGATTTTGCAGATTTAGATTTATTTGCAGGTTGTCCAAGCAAGGAGGTCTCTCCAAGGGCTTCGTTTCGGCAAATTTTAAATTCGGCCATTGACTATCAGCCTTCCTGAAACTGGGTTTTATTTACTGTATAGTGAATATAACCCTTGTTTTAGGGCCCCCACCTATTATATATTAGCATAGGCTTTTATTTCTGCTATTTAAACATCATTTAGGTGGCTGGAAACTCATTTTCCAACCCTCTAAATATCATATTTCTGTTATTTTCACATTCATATTTTTACTGTAAATTTTGTAAATTTTTGTACCAAAATTTTTCTGATAATCCCTTTAGTTTTTTCTGTGATTTACAGCGAACATAGCTTGCTGGTTTATGACAGGTTATGCACAAATGAAGGAGAGGTGCTACCCAAATCGGCCCAGAAATACCTCAAACTTCAACCGGTCCAAAAAGGGATTCAAACCCTCACCTCTCTCTCTCATTCTCTGATTATTGTAAACCCCCAACGAGAGTCTCTCTTGGGGTATTCTTCAAAGCTTATAAGCATTTGTAATCCATCAGTAAATAGATTAGGAAGTAGAGTAGGAAGTAGGATACTGTTTACTTAGATTTCTGTTTATGCAATTTTATTTTTCCTGTTAAAAAGTAATCATACAACCCATCTAATCCTGTGTATCCTCTATCCACTTGTCATCTCCCTTTAGGGACTTCAAGCTGGATATGAAAAGCAGGAGAAGTGGGGGCTTAGGTAATTATAACAACTTTCTTTTCTTGTACTACAATCAAACACACTTTATTTTCCTAGTCCAAGATCGAATACCGGCGCCTCCCATAAGGGATACAGCTTGGTTGATCTTGTTGATCGTTTTAAAATAAACATTGCATGCTAATCACCCAGATAAAATTTACCTCTAAAACTTACCAACAACAACTTCCCATATTTTACTCATCTACTCGGTTATCACCCTTCGGGGTACTCACGAGATACGACCAGGGGACAGGGAAGTCTTAGTTTAATAGGCATCCATCTAGTAATTTTCTGGTTGATTAAAAACAGTGACCTCGGAGGCGACTTGGGGTAGTAGACCGTGGGGGGTCTCTAGGCGCTTTGACGTCCCCCTTGTTGAGCACCAGGCCATTGGGGTTTGACCTGTGAGCTACGGGTGGACTTTGTTCCCACTTTGTTGAGCGCAACAGCACTTCCTCTTCGACTTGAGAAGAACTAGATCGGGGTAGTCACACCACTGGTTCCAAAACTTAAGTTCAAGAAGAAAAACTTTAATAAAATTAACTAAAATAAACCAAGAGACATTGCAAAACCGGTTCTACAACACTTCTCCATTTCAGCACTCTTTCACTCCAACATTGCACTACAATTATTTACTTTCAGTTTTATTTACTTTTCAGTTACATTTACATTCAGCTATACAATCGTTATGTGGTGAATGCTTAAATGCTTAAAGTCTTTCATTTGTTTAATTTACGGTTGGTTTAATAATTTTCACTCAAAGCACTTTTCTGCTATATTGGAAATCTTGTTCATATTGTCTACATTGGTAAATCATCTGTATATTGCTTAATACTTTGGTCCCTTATTGTTTACGATTGTATCATTCATTTATCTCATTGTTAAACACCTAAGCTGTAGTTTAATCATAAATTAAATCTCAAATTCATTATAAGCTTATAAAATTGTAATCTATCTTTAGACTCCATTTGTAATAGGCACTGGTCTTTGTTTATCTAAAGGTTTGCTTGTCATTTAAAGGAAATTTTGCATCTGCATGCTGCCTGTCATTCCTTAGATAATATAGAGTCTTAGCCTCATTCTTATTGAACGATCCCTTTAATTAATTTGTAATTAATTAATAAATCTGGAACTTAGCTTTCCCATAGGGACTACCCCCCTTGGCTCTGTTGGGATCTTGCTAAAACGGAGGAGTTGTGGACTGTGGTGACAGTGGTCCCCAGCTCTCACTTGCCCCCAAGGACACACATAGCAGGTTGTGACTTTCCTGCGTCCTAAAGTGTGAATTAGGCAGCAACAGGGAGGTTTGTGTTGTTTTCATGCTTATATGCTTAGATTAGATATGTTTTTGCTTATGACACTTGCATCATTTTTCTCAGGATGCTAATTGTTAGATTAACACATTTGATTCATTGAATAAGTTGATTACTTCATCTTTTATGTTTGTTTCTTTCATAAGTAAATCAACTGCTTAAAGTAGAAATCTCTTGAATCTCACCATAAGGTGGATCAAGAGTGCTTTCTGTCGGAGAGTTTAATTAACCATTTTCACTTTACTTTCGTGCATCATATTGTTTAATCAAGTTAATCAATAAGTAAGACTCTTGAACTTGCAGAAACACAAGTCAAGAGCACTCTCTATCGGAGAGCATCATTAGTCATGCATATCCTTGCATTAGGCATCTAGATTAGATAAGACTCTTGAACCTTTGTCATAAGACAAGGTCAAGAGCGCTTTCTGTCGAAAAGTTTAATTAGTTGACTTAATAAAATCTTTCAACTCACACTCCCTCTAATTAATTTACTTCGTTGATCTCCTTCACCTAGTATGCTCTGCTGACTTTCGAGTTGGGCTCATACTCAGAACGGTGAACGGACTTGCTAAGACCGCAATAACAACATAATTAAACTTTTACCCCATAACCAATGCACCGACGTTGTCTCGATAAAATACTCATGTAGTGAGCAAATTCCAAGTGTGGGCGTCAGGGAACCCAATCTGGACATAGTTGGTTAAGTTATTGAACACCTAGCTGTGATTCTAGACAGGTCCGTCATGTCTTCGAACGAAGCCACTGAAGGTATTTTCAGTTAGGATTTTCTAGACACTTTAAACAAGATCACCATTAAAATCCTTAAAACTTACCAAGAGCACTTGCACAATTTAACATTCACCGGTTTAATTTCTAGACGTGTGTTTAATTCTCTAGCGCATTTCAGCTTCATTGACTCCATAAGGCACTAATCCTTGTTTTGTTTTCATAATTAAATTATTTGATCAATTGTCTATGGCTTAATATAATTGTTTTCACTAAATGCTTAACTGATGTCTAGAATTTAATTTTATCTTTTAATCTCTTGTTGCAACGTGGATTGCTCTTTGATTTTGTGTCACATTTATAACAAGTATAACACCTCCAAATCATAATAACTCCTAAACAACACCCATCCGCATCTGCAACCTTTAAGAACACTTTAACAACTTAAGAGCCATAGAAACTCTTTAGTATGGACTACCCCCCTTGGCTTCGTTAGGAGTTAGCCTAAACAGAGGAGCTAGGAGTAGGTGACAGTACCTAGCTCTGTGCTGGCCCCCAAGGTCACACCTCTCCCACTTTCCTAAGTGAGGAGACAACTTTCAATTGATTTCTGCTGCTGGTGTGCAATCAGCGGACAACAAGTACCTTAGTTTTATTTTTACTTCTTGTTTAAAATTTACCCCTCCTTGCTTTCCCAATTGAGGTTCATTTGAACCGAAAGAGATTCTTGGAGGTTAATCTATTCCTTTTTAACAAACAAACACAGTCTTTAAAATCTTTAAAAACAACAAGACTCCGTTGTGTATGCTCTACACCGTTGCGGTTCAACCGAACAGTTGGCTACATCAAAAGCAACGTGGGTGACTAGTAATTAGCCCCACATTTGAATTAACCTCCCAAGGAAAAAATCCAACGCCTCGATTTAACCCGTTGCGGGGAAAGTTGACAACGGAAGCAGGAACAACTGAGTAGTTACCTCGGGACACCGTCAGGCTACACTCTTGTTGGTGTCGTGTTGGACACGTCTCTGACACACCAATCCAAGCCACATATTCCTCGCGTGGAACCGCATCGAATAAGGGTTTTGGACATACTCCTCGTACTTTCGGGTATATTTGGAATTCCCTTCCCCCTAATCTAATTCACTCATCTTCCACAATAATCTAAAACTGACCAAGAGCATTGGCAACACATTTCTCAGCACTACAAACAACACGGTCGTATTTCTAACTCCATTTTTTGGCACCGGTATTTTTGTCATACAATAATTTGCTTCAATAGCAATTGTATTTCATGTGTTAAGTTAATCTATATGTTGTCGTGCTTACAATTCTTATTGCAATATCTTGTTTCAGTATTTTTATCAAAACTCCTAAATCACAAATCATCACACTAAGCCTTAGCAGCCTTAGAATTTAATAGGGTCTACCCACCTTGGCTTTGATTAGGAGTTGGCCTAAACGATGGAGTCAAGAACAAGGTGACAACCTTGACTCGAGACTTTCCCCCAAGGACACACCAAGTGGCTTAAAGATTTTTGCCACGTCCCCCCCTAGGTGTGTGAAAAGTGACAACAGGCACTTTTCATTTTCGAGGTTATAGTTTTCTCCTAATGATGATTTTAACGCTGCATTGATGTTGACTTATATTTGACCATCTTGGATCTACGTATTTGCGTTTATTAGTTTTTTGTGCCTAATTGCAACCCTTGGTTTGGTTGTGGACCTGTCCCGCTTGGCATTAGCAACCCTTGTGATTTGAAGATGATTCTATATTTGAAAGCATTTATTTTAAGACAACGTTATTTCTGGAAAAAACAATGGGTTATGTCACTTTGGCAGGATTAGATTGTTGATGGTATTGTGCCATCATCGGTTGGAATGCTTTTAAGGATATGATATCCCTATAATTCTGATGTTATTTTTTTAAGCTTGCCCTAGGTTCTGTTGCCGCCTAATACACACTTTAAGACATAGGAAAGTCTCCAACCCGCTGTGTGTGTCCTTGGGGGCAAGTTAGAGCTGGGGACCACTGTCACCACAGTCCACAACTCCTCCATTTAGGCTAGATCCCAACAGAGCCAAGGGGGGTAGTCCCTACAGGAAAATAAGTTCCAGATTTATTAACTATTAGTTAAAGGGATCTTTTACTAAGATTACAAAATTACAAGACCAGTGCCTAGATTAAATGGAGTCAAAAGATTACAAATTACAAACAATAACAAATCAAGGTATCTAAGCAATGTACAGATGAACTAAATTTATCAATATAAACAAATGAACAAGTAAAATAGTTACAGTTCAAATTTACAAGAGATAGCACAAGGAAAATGCCTTAAATGAAATTTAGTAAATGAAAAATGAAAGGACTTTAAACAGTTAAGCATTCACCACATAACAATTGCAGAACTGAAAGTAAATGACACAGAAAAATAAATGATACTGAAAGTAAAGTATTGGAGTGAAATGCTAGAGTGCTGAAATGAAAAGTGTTGTAGAACCGGTTTTGCAATGTCTCTTGGTTTATTTTAGTAAATTTTGTTAAAGTTTTTCGTCTTGAAGTTAGTTTTAGGATTGGTGGTGTGACTACCCCAATCTAGTACTTCTCTAGCCAAAGAGGGAGTGCTGTTGCGCTCAACAAAGTGGGAGCAAAGCCCACCCGTAGCTCACAGGTCAAACCCCAATGCCCTGGTGCTTAACAATGGGGACGTCGAAGCGCCTAGAGACCCCCCACGGTCTACTACCCCAAGTCGCCTCCAAGGGCACTGTTTTTAATCAACAAGAAAAACAGCTAGATGGATGCCTATTAAACTAAAACTCCACTATCTCCTATCGTATCTCGCGAGTACCCCGGAGGATGATAACCGAGTAGAGGAACAGGGGGTAATGAAGTGGTTGTTGGTTAATTTTAAGAATAAATTTTAATATGGGTGATTAAGATGCAAGGTAAATTTTAAGCTGTCAACAAGATCAACCAAGCGGTATCCCTTATGAGAGGTGCTGGTACTTGATCTTGGACTAAAATAAAAAATAAAAAATATGTGTAATTGTAACAGAAAAGAAAGGTTGTTTTAATTACCTAAGCCCTCACTTCTCCTGCTTTTCATATCCAACTTGAAGTCCCTAAAGGGAGATGACAAGTGGATAGAGGATACACAGGATGGGTGAGTTGTATGGTTACTTTTAACTGAAAGTAAAACAATTACTGAAACTTAAAAGAAACTGTAACTAGCTAAAGCAATGCCTAACCGCACAACAATCTCTGTGACAGAGATGGTGGTCTGTCAGAGAGATAGGTGGGTGAACAGCAAAAATAAAACAGATTATACTAACCTCACAACAATCTCTGTTACAGAGATGGTGGTCTGTAACAGAGATAGGTGGGTGAACAGAAAATGAAATTTAGCAAATCCTAACCTCACAACAATCTTTATGACAGAGATGGTGGTCTGTCACAAAGATAGGTGGGTAAACAGAAAAAACTTGCATAAACTGAAATCTGCTCTACTTCCTAATCTATTTACACATATATTACAGGTGCTTTACAAACTTTTGCAAAATACCCCAAGATAAGTTTTTGTTGGGGTTTAAAAATATCAGAAAAGAAGAGAGAGAGGAAGTGTAGTTTAGGGCCTCTTTTGGACCAAACTTTAGCTGGGTTTTTTCTGGAAAATTTAGGGCAGCATAATCCCCTCTTTCTGTGCACAAAACCTGCAAAAAATCAGCAACTTACTTGCTGGAAATTACTGCAGAAAAACTGAACAGAAAGTTAGAAAAATTTAGTGTAAAACCCAGAAATTTTACAGAAAAATATGGACTTTTAAAAAATGGAAAACAAAAATTTTAGTGGCTGAAAATGAATGTTTAGAGGGCTGAAATAACATGTAAACAACAAATTTAAAGCCTATTACTAATATATAATGGATTCGAGCCCTAAAACAAGGGTTATATTCACTATACAGTGAATAAAACCCAGTTTCAGAACACAAAAAAAAAATGGCCGAATTGAAATTCTGAAAAATAGATATGTTTAGAGGGCTGAAAACTGAGTTTCCAGCCACCTAAATGATGTTAAAACAATAGATCTGAAGTATTTAATTAATATACTAAGGGTTGGGGCCTTAAAACCAAGGTTTTTATCACTATACAGTGATAAAAACTGAGTCTTAAAACCCTCTTAAGCAAAAGTGCGAAAATGAAAAATCAAAAATTAACCAATGGAGAAAATGCTCCTTTGCTCTAGATCCCTGCAAATAAACTTATGAGAGCTGCACAATGTAAGCCAAGAGGTGAGCACAATAATAAATCCTACAAAATACTTTGTAGAATCTTACTAATCTACTCACAAATGCAGATAGAAATACTTCTACCTACAAGTCTCTCCACAAAATACTTTGTGGAGAGCTATCTAAGCAAATACAAGTACAAATCAAATAAATAAACAGCAGGTTGCCTCACAAAGAAACATAGAATGTAGAAGAGACACCAAGACTTCCTCCAAAGATTACTTGTATTAAGGCCCAACTAGGGCAAGAAAATTACAATAGCCAAAAGATTATGAAAGGAGAGTGGAGAAGTATTCCGGCAGCATAACAATAGCTTGAAAGAAGTTTGCAAATGAGGGAGTGAGACCCTCATTATATACTTGAGGAGTAACCCCAACCCCTTGAAGATCAATGGCCAAGATTAGATCTCCATCACTAGATCTAGGTATTTGACTTTTGAACCCTCTCAACCATTCTCCACCGTTAGATTACTTTTCAATCCATGGCTTAGGTGCTTGATCCATGTCTTAATGCATCTACACCCTTAGATCTAGGGTTTCCATGACTCAAGTGGGGCTTCTTTTGACTCAACTTTTAATTTTATTATTTTTAATTTTATCTTTAATTTTTAATCTTTTAATCTTTTACTTTTTATTTTTATCTTTTTACTTTTAAATCTTTTAATCTTTTACTTTTTATTTTTTATCTTTTTACTTTTAAATCTTTTAATCTTTTATTTAATCTTTTACTTTTTATAATTTCTATCTTTTTATTCTTTTATTTATTTTAAATGTTTTATAAATTTTATCTTTTTTTATCTTTTATTAAGACAAGAGGGAGGCCCCACTTAGGAGATCTTCAGACATATTTTGACTATGGGGGGGCAGAAAAATTTGAAATAAATTTTCCTAGGCTTGGCAACCCCCAAACAAAATTACCATGGCATTATTTGATTTTTTCCTTCAAAATCAAATAATATGAATTTTTGACTTAGAGAAATTAATTAATTCCCTAGGAAAAATAGACCTTGCTTAGCCAAAAATGGTCTATCTCCTCAACCACTTATCAGAATGACATGGGACTCGAAGCAGTGGCTTAGGGGGTTTCATAGCAATTTTACTTTGCATTCATAGCCCCTATTACAAAATGCCATGCTTGAGCAATTACATTATTACATCAAAACTTAGTTAATTAACCACCAAGGGGTGAAATTAATTAACTAGAAAAAAATAAATAAAAATACAACATAACGAAACTCCGCAAGACTCTATACAAATGTCTAGCATGGTCATGAATAACATTTTGAAACCTTAGCCACTCCATGGACTTGACTGCTAGAACACCCGTCACCACTTTGGAGGATTTTGAGTGAAAAACCAAACCAGTTAAAATCGTTTATACAACAAGATCAATTGGAAAGGGAAAAAACACTCGATGAGGGGACTTCCCTAACAACCAGTTCCATGGTGTGGCATCCATATCATATGACCGACACTAGTACATAAAATTACATTAATTTTCCCACGCAGGGGAGCGGACATTTCGTTTTACAAAAGAGCAATTGCCCTGCAGAAGTGAAAAATCCTTAGATTTTTCCAAGGTACAATTTGTACAATTATGTACATCTTCATGTACATGGAGTTGCCACCTAGTCGAAATAGGTGGGCAACAGGTTCTAAATTTGGTTCCTTTGATATGGACTTGTTAAGAATGCTATACAATTAACTGGGTAATATATGCAAAGTAGCCTAGCTGAGCAAAGCTTAAGTATTAATTTGTACAACATTTCATATAAGGGATAACCATTGGTTGAATTTCGTTCGTGACAAGGTTGATTCTTGAAATATCTAAAGTCACGTATTAGTCAAGCTTCAGGGCACCTAGGATGATGTATTGGAAACACTAGGCAAATAGCTAATCATTTCTAGACTACATTGGATTTTCGATTACACCTAACTTTTTATGTTATGCTTAGAGTAGGAAAATAAGCTCCGTAAAGTGAGCACTTACTTTTCGCATTTTCCTTCTATACTTAGAAATAAATAAATTTTTTGTTAAATTTTGTCATTCCTTCAAATAAAGCAACTTTTGGATCACTGGCACTTTTTTATAAAACTTGTGCAACTGAGGTTTTCCTGCCAAGTTGAAATGTTTTTACAGATTATAAGAAACCAGAGATTTTGGTGTTCTCGTATGCTCTTCTTGCCTAAGAGACTAAATCGAGCACACGTCCCATAGTTGGAGCCAGATGTTATCCACTAATGCACTTAGTGGATTTCCAGTGAGTCGTTGAAGTCATGAACAAGCCAATTGTTCATTGTCAATGCTCGGAAGGTTCCATGGTTCATCAAGACCAGTTGTGGTCTCTTTTTTAATAAATGCATGTTCATACCTTGTAGGGGTTTATAATAAATGTGCCAACATGACAAACTTATTGTAAAGGACTTAGACGTCAATCCGATCATTTCAAGGTGTTTTATCCCTTGTCAATTATGCAATGTTGAATAAGCAATTGTATAATTTTCGAGTTTTTCACCGCTCCTCCAAAGCTGGAATTTTCGCAGTGTTCCAC
>LPNX010506915.1:82520-145825 GCA_001517045.1 Pseudotsuga menziesii | reverse complement strand
CGAAAATTTTAAATCAGTGGAAGGTAATCATTTCATATAGAGTGGAACTTGATGAAACAAATTATAAGACACATATCTCAAACAACTGTCCATTGTGGTCGTGAACAGTGTTTATCCTCGTAGTTGAGAATATTTGGCCATGGCACTGTTTTATAATGTTATGGATGCATCTGTGTAGCTCATGACCAGTGTTCCACAAACACCTCACACTAATATACAGATCACATTAGCTTTGCTATTCATATTGTGGTAACCTTATTGGATGGTGCTCATTTCATTAGTAGCCATTGAATTTGTTATTATTGGCATGCCTCGTAAAATTGACAAAAACAATCTAGTAAAAATGCTGGTCATATGAAAATGACCAGATGCAAAAGTGGTTTCAAAATCAAATGCTACTACCATATCTTGGTGGAGATGATATTTTTCATGAAGAGTTTTTCAAAATGATGAAAGAAATAGCAACACACACACTATAACACACTTGGATTTAAATGGGAAACCTGAGTAGGAGGAGGAAAACCCACTGTCGAAATGGCATAGCTTGGTTATATTTGGGAGAATAAAAGTACACTAGTACAGCTAATAGCATAAGTTCATAATAGAGATAATAGCTAACCTATTCAGCTTGGTACTAGGTCTCTACATAGCCTAAGTTTATTGACAATATCAATAGATTGATCAATGACCCTATCTAATGGTTTGTTTGATCTTGACAATATTGATCATGCACTTTATTTATAAATTATTACATTGTTTGTGTCGATACCTTATGGGATTTACTTACAAAAAATGGGTTGCATTCCCACACTACAGGCTTATATAACACTGAACATTATATTTATCTGAATGTCTAGATTTCAAAATATTCTACCAACTCTTATCTCTTTTGTGCTATTTTTACAGAGGCTGGTGACCAATCAGTATTATAGAAATTCGGCCAGATCTCTATTTCACATGGACACAAGGAAGCATGCTTGCATTTGGTATGATTTTAGTGCCAATATCAGGTGATTGTGGACTAATATATTTGCAGAAATTGATTGTGTATGTGTTGAGCACAAGTGATTCTAAAGTTTATCAGATCAAAAGTTCATATTTTGAAGGAAAAGTTTATTAGATCAAAAGCACAGGCCATGACTGATGATATTGAGGCTGTTTCAAACAATTTTACCACTGGTATGCAGATATTTCATTCCTAGAAGTCTTTTACTATTAGGAAACCTGACTGTCCAACATGCCAAATGAGTTCAAATGGAAAAAGAAATAACAAGCAGTAGTTCTTTTTAGATTCGTGATTATAATTCATAGAAGTATTTTTTTCCATATACTAGTATATATGATTTTATTCCAAAGTGGCTAGGTTGTATGGGTGTGGTTCATGTATGAATGTCGTTGTGTTGATATGGCATGTCACTAGAATATTTATGTATATATAGATAAAATTCATGAAATTTTTTGAGAGAATATAAAGTGAATTTTCCAGAGTCCAGAGTCCAAGAAAGAAAAACTCATGATTTTTTTTTATTATATATAGATATAGAGGGTAAAATATGATGGTTGTTGTCTTGATGCCTGAACTATGTCATGAACACTTTGAGGCTAACAAGTTAAAAAGAACTTTTTATAATTTTCATTTGTTTATATACAAATATATGTTTGAAACAAGGACAAGGTAGGCATGTAGGAAATTGGGAATGTTGATGCTATTTGATGGGCTTTGATTATACTGGTGGTTGAGTATAACATCACAATAGTTTGATGGGGTTCTAAATAATTCATTAGTTTCCATAGTTGTCATGTCATTCACTAACCACATGACATATATGGGTGAACTCCTTCACAAATTGCACTATGTATGCAGGTTTCTACCTATGCATTCTAGCATAATTGTTTTGTGGATTCATTGATTATCTTTCCTGTTGAAATCCATTTCCTGGTTTAGAGTTGAGTTTTACTTTTCTTAGGTACTAAATAGTTGTAGATTTATCCATTCAAGTTTAATTTTAACCAATTCTTAAATTGAATTTGTTAGATTAGATTTTACTATTTTGCATATGATCTTGGTTGTAGATTTATCCATTCAAGTTTAATTTTAACCAGTTCTTAAATTGAATTTGTTAGATTAGATTTTATTATTTTGCACATGATCTTGGTTATTGTTGTTAGCTATTGAACAAGATAAATAATTTGCTTCAATTTTTTTCTATTTTACAAGTGATATTTTTTTATTTGATTTTGCAGGATCGAGCTTAACTTATAAGTGGGCCATTGAGTATGAAGAGCCTACTGTTGAAGATTTTCCATTCAGTATGAAGAGCCTGCTATCGAATATTTTCCAGTCAGTATGAAGAACCCGATGTTAAGGCTTTGAAGCTGCTGACGTGGGATCTAAGAATGGTTTAGTGCTGAGTATGGTTTTGAAGTTGTTGACGTGGGATCCAAGTATGGTTTTGCAGCCAAGTGCAAGTATGATGGTTTAGCCATTGTAATATTTTGAAAAGTGATGATTTTCCTGTAAAGTTATATGGAAATTAATATGAGTATTTGAGAAAACTCATATTTATTGTAATACTTTTGACATCTCATATAATATAATTTGTGGTTTAAAACTTATATATATGGTTGTACTTTATGTTATGTATCAATGTTGTAATTATTAACTAATTAATGTGACATTGTATGATTTACATGTGTAATAGATATTATTTACAAGTGTTATAATTAATTATAATGTGACATTGCATAATTAACAAGTATATTAGATGAGAATAAATGTATGATTTTTTTTAATTAAACATAATATCATATTAAAAATTTATATTGATTAATAATGGACACCATTCAAACTACTAAAATATAATGACCACACATAAAGCGACTAAAAATGACTAAATTAGTGACCAATAATTGAGAGATATGTGACCAAACAATGAGATATAAATGACAAAAAAATGACCAAAATTCGCATATCAATGACCAAAAAATAGTTTTGGTGGCTAATTTATCGTCTTTTATTACGCGACCAAATTTGGTCATATTTTAGCTTGTCATGTGGTCATTAATTTGGTCATAAATGTGGTCATATAATTGGTCATTGATTCAAATACATGACCAAATCAATGACCAAATATATGACCAAATTAATGACCAACCGACAAGCTATAAATGACCAAAATAAAAATGACCAATTTTGGTCGCATAATAAAAGACCGTAAATTAGCCACCAGCGATCGCCAAACCAAAAGTGGTCATTGATATGCGGATTTTGGTCATTTTTTTGGTCACTAATCTCTCATTTTCCACTAGTGTAATGAAATGGAGGATTAAAAGGTACATGATCCACAAGAAAATATAGAATATTTCCTTGATTCTCTTTGCATATATAGAGAAGATACCACATATATATCCAACATCAAATGAAGAGAATACTTTCGAAACTAAAAATGAAGTGTCCCTTGGAATTTTGTGTCTGAATCCTTTGTGCAAGAGAAAAATACTCGAATAACTACAATATATTAAAAAGGGGACATGAAAATCATTGTTAATGAGTAAAATAACCAAGGGATTTGTGATTATATTGAAGAATGGTTCCAGACAGTCCTTGGGATGTAGCACCTCTTCATCCTTCAATATTTCTTGCACCAAATCAAGAAGATTGGCTAGTTCCTCATATTCCGGTGCATATTAAGGAATATTTTTCGAAGTTTAATATGATTTCTTTTATAAACCTATTGTTCACATGGCTCCAGTAGAAGTACTCCTATAGTTGAGAAGATGTTTCCATTTTTCTCAATTAGGGTAGGCTAGTGAATTAAATTTTCAATAAATGTTTTATCGTTCAACAAATTAGTTTAACGATAATGAGTCATATTTAGAGACCATCATCATATTTCTTGTAGTTTAGATCTCCTTCATACATGGTAGATATATTTTCCTCTTTATGAGTCCATCTCTAGTCACTCTAGTTGTCAGACACTTACAACATGTAGCATTATTCTTCCAATGGTAAAATAGAGGTCATATAGTCTAATTCATCTATCATCAATGTCCATTCTCTTTAATACTTTCAACAGTTCTCATCTCTACTCCACCTCATCTTCAATATTTATCCAACATGCATCATGCTCCACATAGTCTCCATTTTGATTTGTAGTACACATTATATGATGATTAGTAGTAGAAGGGAAAATTTGTTTCAGTCAAGAGAATTCCTCCATCATATCTCCCAATATGGAAACAAAATATAATAATATAGTCCATAATATCTACATTAGCATATACTATTCAAAGTATGGTACATGCACATTGAAACCGACATGCACCCCATACATTACACTAAATATACCCAAGATGTAAAAAAGAAATATTTAATTTACTAGATGTTATGGCAGTTACTAGGATGAGATACAAGAATTTTGGTAACTCAGTTTGATGTCAGTATGTATCTTCAATTACAGTACTTTCTGGAGGATTCACAACCTATGGGAAGAAGTAAAAGATATGGTATGTTCTTTGATTACCATCTAACATATTATGGGATGATGGTCTGAGTATTCAAAAAGTTATTTCATGATGATAAGTCGTGTACTCATTTAATTTTATTTTGATATGGATCAATTTACTTGTTTTAACCATCACATTGTTAATGTAATCCATTTTTATCTTTTCGTTGGTTAATATCCACATTAATAGGATCACTGGTTTTACTTGATTCTTTCATGTAACCATTTAAAACTCATGCATATCATTGAAAGGGGTTAGTATATGAGAACAATACTGTGAGGAAAAGATAATCTCTATGTAAATATTCACTACTCTTATTCACTAAAAGAAACAAGAATATGTTGAGATATCGAAATATATGTCTTCCTTGATGTCATTAATCTATTGGGACCTCATTGTAAAGGAAACTAATTGGTTCAATGAAGTTGGTATAAAGTTTTATCAAAAAATCACATCAAATTATTTTAGAAGGAAGCAAGATATTCCCTTGCGTGAAGAGACTGATGCTACATATCTACTTGCATAAGTGGTGATGGTAAGCATGGGATTTCTATGGCCAACAGAATGGCCTCTGAGTCTAAAATTATACCTTCTAATTGAACGAGTAGGATGGATTATATGGGTAACATGCAACAACCTAAAAATTTACAAAATTATGCACTCTATAATTCCTGTAGCAACTTGATTCTTCCAAGGCATCATACTCATCCTATCCACCTCCAAGTATCAGAGCACCAAAGGTCTAAAGATATGCAATTTCATAGAATGTAGAGGTTTCAGATACAAAAAATGTATGCCAGTTTGTATTTATGTATAGTCATGGTCAATAGGTGCTACAAGTCTCCTTTAGGGATTAACTACCCTTAGACTGATTACTTTAGCATATGACTATATGACCTGGGGTAATACACATGATCATAGGTAAGGAACAATTCTTCTAAGTATAATATGATATGATATATGATTAAACATAGACCATGAAGTAAGATAAAGACATAAGCAATAAAGAGATTATGAGAGAAAGAGAATTTGAGGTGAACTCAAGTTATAAAGATTCGGTTAAATATGAATGCCTTAATCAGTGCTTTAGTTAAAGCATCAGTTGAACTATTAATGATCAACATTCAGTTAAGTAAAGAAGAGCTTAGTGTTCATCAATCAACAAGATTTAGTTAATAATTCCAATTTAACTACATGATTAAAGAAAGACTGAATAGTTAACTAAACTGTTTACACTTTAGTTAGACTAACAAAAGACACTTAAGTTAATCAAAGGATGACACTTCAATTAAGAAAGTGTGTCGCATGAAACACTTGAGTTATTACACTATGACACTTATGTTAGCATATTAACTATGTAATCAGTATTCAGATAGAGATTGTGTTCACTCCAATGTTAGTTAAATATCAATTATTATTCATGATTGAATGTATGGCACATTAGTTGTGCATGATGAAAAATCAATGCATGAATTGATTATTCGAAAAAGGAAATTCGAAATTGTACTGCATGTGTGACTAATTATCATGCAACCATCACTAAGTTTTGCATGGTAGTCATTATGACTTGTTATTAATTTTCTATGCATATGGAAAGTTCATAAAAATTGAAACAATGGATCTGTCTTCTCTATTACTATGTATTCTCTCTTATCGGGAAATATGCTTATGTTGTAAAAGTAATTCTCTGCAATCCATCTATTATACTCTGAAGAATTGTTGGGTTTTTTCATCCTCTCTATTATGAGTATTTTACCTAGGGTACATCTTGTGTTGTAGATGAATTATTGTGTGTGATTGAATTGTGAATTGTAACAGGTCCTTAGCATAGCATTGATAAAAAAATTAAAGTTCAAGAATCTCCATTACTACTCAAAACATTAACAACTCTCACTCATCCCTTTACTAAGAAACAACAACAATTGGTAACCACACCTCCCACACCCTCACAAGGGGGAAACCATCATCAACAACATTTTGTGGGTCTTCATCCAATGCATTCATGTTCTGATAATATGCCATTTTACAAACACACTCTAAGAACTATGATGCCTCAGGAAAACATCCATCCATTGATGAGACCATCGCTTCACAACCTGATGATTATCTTCATATTGAGAATCCTAATCATGATCCATTCACTCACCTTCTGTTTAGTTTTGGAAAATTGTAGGTAATAACAGTTAGGGATTCTCCCCAGTAAATGCTCCCAACTAGCCCGTTACTATTTGGTATGGGGAATGTGTCCGATTTACGGTCCGGCTACCATAGGTCAAGTAACAAAAATAAAGGGTTTTACCTGTTATGGCCTGGTCCACCGTGTATGTTTTTAGTTTTTGTATTTAAGTATGAGATACAAGTGCCTATATAAAAATGCAGATTGATAGAGAATACGAGGAGCAGTCACAATGTGATGTGCAGGTTCTTACCTCTCATCTTAACTCTCTCGCATCTAAACCACACACAACAAGAAAAACTAAAACTAACTATCTAACCTATCCCTAGGGACCAATATTATTATTCATCAATGAGTAATGTGTTTTGCACATGCGTTAAGAAAAATCACAGATAGTTGTTACGTATTTCAAAATACATTAACATTTATAGATATATGAACAACTAGATAGCTAACTGTTTATGAACAACATTCGTTACTCATAGTGGAAATTTCATAGAATAAACTAGAGATCATCCATACAAGAACATAGGTTCAAAGAGTTAGAACAATCTCACAGTTAATGGACACAAAGCTGAAAATGAAATAGTTCACATTCAACACATCCATGGAATAGCATTTGAAAAGTTCCACCAAGCTTTCTCCAACAGGAAACTTGTAATTCTTATTGCAAAAGGAAATAGTTATTCTTACAACATGTTCTCACAAATATCAATGGGAAAAAGTTCTGCTTCTATCTAACTCTCCTATATTTATACTACAAGCAAAAATCTTGGGTTGCCCCTCGGTGACCTTTGGGCTCCCCCCAACCATTCAATCCCACAATTTTGTCTTTTTGTGAGTACTCATGATTTATACAATACATTACATTTTAGGTTAAAATTTTAAGAGCATTTTTATGAAAAGGGACCAGCTTGGTAACTGACAAACTTTTCCAAGCCTAGGCCTCTACTCTTATTGATTATGCTTAGTAATCCATTGGTCCCTTGCTAGATCCTATTGAGCTCAGACCTAAATTTCTTTTTCTTTTCTCTATTTCTGCTTCTTTCTTTAGCCACTTCCTTCCTTGTTGCCTCCCTTCTACTTTGTATTTTAAACATATCTTACTCGCAATAATCATCATGTCATGAATATAGCAAAATTTAGACCATTTAGGTTTTAATAAAGTAATACAAACTGTATCAATACATGCATTCTGTAAAATGAACTCTAAACAATGTTAATGCAAAGAAAATCCTGACAGCTGGGTCTGAAAATCCTCTAAACGTGATGCCCAACTAAAATCACGATCCCAAAAAAACAAACTCTTTATCTCAATCCTGGCCGCATCTAGACCAATTCAACCTCCTCCTATGAAAGCGTGAAAAATGGCAAAGTAAACGTCATCGAAAAATAGAGTAAAAGCACACGAGAAAGGCGAGAAAACCCTTACCAGTGGGAAAAACTAAGCATCACGAAAAAAAAAACTCTCATCGGTGGGCTAAAACACTAAAGCATCGGATGATCAGTTCATTGAAGAGCCGCAACGGTGGAAGATCATTAGATTGTGGCTTCCACGATCAACTAAAACCTTGGCGAAAAAAAAGCATTAAAAGTTGTTGTTGATGTATTGGGGATCGGAACCATTACCCACTAAAACCACGGCAACGACGAGTGGAAGGACTAACCATAATATGTCATTAGAATATTTTAGTATGCAGCTGCAACGGCGGGAGGAAGACAGACTAAAGGTTCCACAGTCAACATAAATCACCAGCGATCGGCAAGGATAAGCACTAATCCGTAGAAACGTTCATTAGTTGGCTTCCACAACAGCGGTTGCTTAGATAACTAAAGTTCCGAATCAAACTTCAACTGACTCCCAATAGTGCTAAAACAAAAAAAAATTGATCAATAAAACCAAGGAATCGGCAAAATTCAAGACTATCCATCGGGTCATTCATTGTTTTAGTTTTCGCAATGATGACTACGTAGAGAAATACGGCCCCGATTTACTGTTCAAATGACTTCTGACATTGATAAATAAAAACCTCTACACATCAAAACTTAAAGTTCCAATGTTGAAAGCTTTAGCTGGACAAAGGTATTTTAAATCAACCAACTTCCAAAATGAAAGAAAACAGTTAACCTCGAATCAAACTCAAACATTCAAAATTGTAGTAGAAGAAAAACCGAGTTTGGGAAACCAAATAAAACCAGGCAAGATAAAATCAACAAGGAGAGTCCAAAATTTTAAAAAAATGGGGAAAACAGTTGCAGCTACAACAATTGGCGACTATTTGGTGAACCTAGATCTCTGGAAAACTTCTTCTTTGAGCAACAGACCGTTTTGACAATAAATACTAGCATGCTGAATTCTTCTATATGTATGGACTTCCTAAATGGAAAATGTATGTACTTTTAATCATTGATGATAGTCCAATTTAGGAAAATGGAAACCAAGATTTCAAAGTCAAGATAACGTTTTTGAGGAAAAGAATATGAATTTTATTTTTTACCTCTATCTTCAGGTAGTTTCCAGCTCGGACACCACATGATTATAACATATGGTAAACAGAAATATTCATTTGTTCCTCATTCCCATGCCATTTTGTTCTTTTTGTGCTTTTGGACTTTTGTCCTTTTTGAGTCCTCCTGCATGCCTTTCTTTCTGAATTTTTATTCAGGCTCCTCTATCCATAGTGTCCTTTTGTGTGAGAGATGTATTGATTTTCAGCTCACAGACGGAGAAGAACTTTGGCAATTTTGTACTTATATGGCTCGGTACTTTGTTTTGATACATATTGCTTTCTTAGGATATTTTTTACTCTTATTTGCCTTTTGGATTTCAATTCTTGGCATGGGATCATTTATATATAATACATTGTTTACCTTGCTTCATTTCCATGGGTCTTTTGCTGTCACCCCCTAAGACATTTTTAAATGTGAGATGGATGGATCCTCGAAATAGTATTCTAGACCTTTTGATCTTGAGTTATTTTACAAGGATTAAGTAAGAATTCAATGTGTTCATAGCCATTTAGGAAAACTGCTAACTAGAAGAAATTATTTTAGATAAAACAATAGTACACAGTCTTATAATCAAGGATTTTAGTTAATCCAGAATTTTGATGCTCTCCATGCAACCAAACGTTTGATTCATTTATTGAAATCCATCAAAATCTAAACTAGAACAAACAAAAATAAAGTAAATTCAAAATAAACAACCAAATCAATTTATTTATGTACAAAACAAAACAAAACAAAAAATTAGGAAAAATAAGTTTTGAGAACTAAACCATTAACTGGTAAGTTCTCTTCCCACCCCTGTAAATCTTGCAATTTGTAGGTTGAGGGGCCAAGTTTCGCAGCAATCTTAAAAGGGCCTACCCATAACTATTGAAACTTCATGTGCTTCTCCTTTTCATCAGCAAGTGATCCCACTTAATAACCAAGTCCCCCACTTCAAACTCCTTTCCAGCTTTATGTTTATCAAACCACCACTTCACTACTTCCTATTGATGCTTAAAATTTTCTTTGGCCCTGGATCTAGACTCTTCCGCCTTCAAAAGATTATAGATTCTAATTTGCAGGATTTTGTTATCTATGACTTTAGACTCTTGAGCTATTATGGAAGATGGTAGCATAATGTTAGGAGGAAGTATAGCCTCTTTTCCATAAACAAGGGTATATGGTGACACACCTAAGGAATTCTTGGGTGTGACCCTATCAGCCCAAAGAGTGTTCGGTAATGCTGAATGCCAACTTCTCTGGTTTTCTATCACAGTCTTTTTTCAGATCCTTATGAAATTCTTGTTTGTAGATTCTGCCAAACCATTTCCTTGTGGGTAATAGTTCGCAGAATAATGCAACTTAATTCCTCTTTCATGAGCAAATGCAGTTAATCTAATAGAAGAAAAATAAGTAGCATTATCGAAAACCAGGGAAATTGGAACCCCAAACCTGGTCATAATATGATCTTGCAAGAAATCCATGACCACATCTTCCTTCACTTTATGTAATGGAATTGCCTCGAGCCATCTAGTGAAGTAGTCAGTTGCCGTCAAAATGTATTTGTGTTGCAAGGAAGAATTTGGTTTTATCTCTCCAATGATATCAATTCCCCATTGCTCAAATGGTTCTGTTATCATCACCGGCTTCAATGGTCCTGCGGATTTGGCTTGTCTTCCCCCACATCTCTAGCAGATATCACACTTTCTGACATGGGCGTGTGCATCCTTGAATAGTGTGGGCCAATAATATTCGGCTCTGAGAATCTTGTGGGCTGTCGTATCTCCAGAAAAATGACCTCCAGCAGGCCCATCATGTAACTCTATTACGAACTTCTTTGCATCTTCTTTCTCTAAACATCTGAGAAGGGATGCATCATAATTCTTCCTGAATAAAATTCCATCAATGATCTGATATGTAGCTAATTTAAGGCGCAACGCTCTTCACTGCTTGGAATTCCAATGTTCTGGAAACAATCCTTCCTGAAGGTAATGAACAAGGTTTCAGTACCAGGAATCTAGAGCTGTGAAAAGAGGACATACATCCATCATATGTAACTCAACTTCATTTTCCCAATTGTTTTCTTCATTGTTGTTACCTTCAGCCATTAGTTTGCATACTCCTTGCCCTTTAACTATGGATGTTGGTTTGAATTCGAGGTCATATTCTATTAAAGATGTTACCCAGTTGCCTCTTCTTTCTCCTAATTCTTTTTGTACCAAAAGAGACCTGACAGCTGGGTGTGGAACTATTACCTTCGTCAAGTTCTTAAGTATGTACAGCCTAAATTGTTTTACCGCTTTGAAGACTGCATAAGCTTGTTTATCCATAGCTAGGTAATTCAATTCAACCCCCTACAAACCAGTGGTCATAAATGATATGGGGTACTCTTCTCCCCCATCTTCCTTCTGAGCAAGCACCGCTGCTAATGAATCGTCAGATGCAAAAGTGTACAAAATAAAATCTTTCTCAAAATTTGGAATTTTGAGAGAGGGTGCATGAGCAATAGATGTCTTTATTTTACTAAATGCATTCTTCTCTACATCAGTCCACTTGAATTGTACACTTTGTTTTACCATTTGCTGCAAAGGTTTAACAATTTGAGCGAAATTTGGCACAAACCTTTGCACGAAATTTATTGTCCCCATGAATGATTGCATACCTTTTTTGTTATGGGGTAAAGGGATCTATTCGATAGCTTTGATCCTTTCTGGGTCTATGGAGATCCCCTTTTTAGAAACCACGTGACCCAGTATATTTCCTTCTATAACCGCAAACACACATTTATTGGATTCAGTGAGATGCCATATTTTTTACAACGCTCAAAATTTTGTTTTAGATGGAATGCGTGTTCTTCTCTCTTCTTTGAAAATATCATGACATCGTCAAGATATACTACAACACTACAGGCCAATTAGACCGTAGAAATCTATATCCATAGCCCTCTGGAAAGTAGCTCCAGCGTTAATGATTCCAAAGGGCATCCTTCTGTAAGCAAAAGTTCCCCATTTTGTTCTAAAGGTAGTTTTAAGTTTGTCGTCTTCAGCTACTAACACTTGATTGTAGCCAGAGAATCCATCTAATAATGAAAATAACTCAGAACCCAAAACCATCTACAATATCTGCTCCATGGGTGGGACTGGATAGTTGTCTTTATCAGAAGCGTGATTTAAGTTTTTGAAATCCACCCATAGCCTGATTTCTCTAGATTTCTTCCTTACTGGCACTAGATTTGAAAACCATTTTGAGTGTCTGACTTTGAATATAATTTTGGCATCCAATAATTTTTTCACTTCACTCTAAATTAAAGGCTCCAGTTTTGGATGCATCTTCCTCAAAGGTTGCTGATAAGGCTTGATTCCAGATCTAATAGGAATGACATGTTGTATAATCTTGATGTCATATGTTTTAAGCTCTTCATATGTCCAAGCAAATACATCTTTGTACTATTTGAACAAACTAATGAACTTATTTCTTTCACCCAGGGAACAACACTTTCCCAAATTTACATATTTGGGTTTAACTTCAGTTCCCAAATTTATCAGCTTGAATTGAAAAGATGAGCTATGAGTCTTGACATTTGCTGGTCTTCTGAATTTGTTGTCTAAATCAAACATCCTCTCTAAGGTCCTGACCCCTTTAGGAATGAAGTTGTCGAATTTTAACCCAGCTTGGTGTTCTTCGTCATAGATAATTTCCCCTTTGAAAGTGTCATCATTCATCAAACATTCCAATATTTGTTGATCATCATCAAAAACTCGTAGATTAGTAATCATGTATGTTGGGGTGCGCACCCTAACTGTCCTTAAGGTGGGTAACTCCACGTGTTTTTGGAACTTGTAAGCAGAGCTACGGCTCAAAATAGTCTTAGGGGTGTCGGGGTAGAGTAAAAACCTTATTTTGTAAATAAACCCATGGTTTAAATCCAGGGTTTAGGGTTCAGGGTTCCCATGGTTTTAGTCCATGGTTTTGTAATAGTGCGCTGTATAAATAGGCACTCTTGTAAATAAGAAAGGTTAGGCTTTTGTGTAAGAGGAATTGTTGCAAAGCTAAGGCTATTTTGTAAGAAAAGGTTAAGTCCCAGCTGTGTGCGTGGATGACCTCTGCAGCTGTGTGCGTAGAGGGTTTTGGGTGAATAAGGAAATCTGCAGCTGTGTGCGCGGCTTTGAGGACTTGAAGGGATCTGTAGCTGAGTGCGCAGATCAGAACTGTGGTTTTTGTAGAAATTTGAATAAAACATAGTTCTGTGGACGTAACCCCTAAACTGGGGGTGAACCACATTATATCTGGTGTCACGGTTCTGTGTGTTGTTTCTATTGTGTTCTTTTATGCATATATCTGATAAGTAAAGATCACTGCTAGATAATAGTTTCGCTGTGAATTCCCAGTAAAGGGTTGCACAAGGCACTATTTTTTTATCTAACTGCGAAGCTAAATAAGTGAATGTTAAGCTCTGTGATTTACATTTATAATCTATTTGAAAGCTAAAGGTACAGTAATATCCCTCTTTTGCTTGCAGAAATTTGGTTCTGTGGCACCCCATAGCAGTTTCGGGTGAGACTGCAACCTATTCGCAGGTTGTTGCCGAAAGGGCCAACTCTGTGGGTCTTTTGTTGGTGAGAAGTTAAAGGTATAAAACCCAGGTCTGCCCTATAGCCCAACAAATTGGTTTCGTTGCCGGTTGAACTCAGTATCTGCTCAAGAGGGGTTTATGTCGTACCTCGAGGGCTATGTTCTGGAGACCCTCTATGAAGGAAATCGGTGATTGGCTTGACGAGACTTATCTGAAATTCGCCGCGCAAGAGAAGAAGGATCCGCGTCGTAGTGCAAATGACTTTTTACAAAGGTATGTTTTTTGTGATGTTTATGAGATTTTCTTTGGTAGTATCCACATAGAGTTGTACCAGTGGTTATCCAGGTTAATAGAGAGAAGAACTAACTTCCAAGAACGCCAGTTTCCTGCTTGGACCCCCGCGAGAATTAATATACTAAAAAGGGTAAACAACGAGATATCCCACGCTGTTGATTTCTGGACAACGCGAACCCTTGAGACATTCGTGACAGAGTTCGCCATCGACACGAGTACCTCCTTTAGTGAAGCGGAGTGGCAGTTTTTCAAAGGACCAAGGGGTAAGTTTTTGAATTCATTTAGTTTAAGAATTAAAATGCTATTAGCTGAAAAAGATATATTGCTAATTGAATCAGACTGTTAGAGTTAGTATTACTAATCTATGTTTGTAAGTGAAAATACCTTCGACAAGCAAAGTGGTTTGCTGCAAAGTGGCAAAAGGTACAAGAGATATTTTGGATCCTATTCCCAGGATCAACATACCGAGTATCCCCCTGTAAATCTCGTAGATTCTGAAGAAACCCCTTCTGTTGGAAACCCTCCAGTAACCCCGCAACGAAGACCTATTATCCCTGAGAACCCGTCGCAGTCTGAAAGTCACCCTAGCCCGAGTATTCTTGTCGCAGGTCAGTCTACCCCAGTAAGTTCCCCCCCGCCTACTCCTAGTCCCCCTCCATCCCCCCCTAGATCCACTATGGCCCATATGCATGATGACATTAAGCTACCTGTTTTCAAAGGAACTAGATCAGAGGATCCAGAACAGTTTTGGTTTTTATGTGAAGCAGTATGGACTTCTAAGTCCATTACGGATCAAGATACAAAAAAAGCGCAGCTGGTTACTTCTTTCAGAGATCGTGCTCTGACCTGGTTCATGAAGTTTTCCAGCACTCAGAATCATGTACTGGCTGATATAAAAGCCGCAATGATAAAGGAATTTAAGAAGCCGAAATCCGAGTCGCACTGTATCACTGAATTGAAAGAGATTCAGCAGAGGCGTGGAGAATCAGTGTGGGACTTTGATCAGAGGTTCAAAGTCCTGCTATACCAAGTCAGTTTTACCATTGGACCTGCGCAGCATAAGGAATGGTTCATTGCAGGGTTGCTACCGCATATCCGAACTCCACTCATGCAATAGAAGGTTGCTGACCAGCAGGAGGCTCTGGAAATCATGATGAAGCTTGAAACCGCCCCTATCCCAGACAATTCTGGTATTGCTCAAATCCAAGTGTAGTTGGCGGCGATGGCTCTGGAGCTTCGCGATATGAAACAAGGAAATACTGGCCGCGAAGAGGTTTGGTGTACACAATTTCGCACAGAAGTTCATGCCAAGGAACATTATCCTATGGTAAGAAATCACCTGAATACTGGTGTGCCAAACCTGTTTAACCCGCAATTTCTTTATTGTGAGCTTTGCAGAACAACAGGGCAGCATCGCCCTGAAGACTGCTATCTGCTACAAAGGTATGGGTAAGTACCTAAGAACCCCTATTGTAAATTCTGTAAGTCTGTAGGACATAATGAAAATGAGTGTCGCAGTTATGACTTCATGAGAGAGCACACCTATGATGCCTATCGGGTACAAAATGAGGGACTGAGCAATGATGGCTATGGGCCCCACGGTGGTGCATCAGGTAGAGGTGCTTTTGGAAGCCGTGATGGTGGCGTTATGGCTGGTAGAGGACGCGGTCAGGTGGTGTGTTATAACTATAACTAGGCCGAACATCTGCCTCACGACTGTCGAAACCCCACTACGACATGTCGGTATTTCCGAGCAGTAGATCATGTGATCGAGCAGTGCCCGTAGTTGATAGCTAAGATTCAAGAATGAAATAGTGCCCCTATTCAGAATCTTCAGATGATTTTTTCCGAACAAAGACCTGCCCCAGCCATTAATGTTGTTACCTGGAGCGGAGCTACGACGCACACACAGACTAAGGAGGACCATCCTGGCGAAGCTTGCGTTCGTAAGGCCCCTGTGAAAGTTCCCGCCTTTGATATTGAAAAAGAGAAAGAGACATTCATGGAAGCCTAGAAAGATTTTGTGGATTCTAGTACATCAGTAGTACCTGTGCAACCACATCAGCCGGAGGCGCAGCTGCAAGAATCTTTGGCAGATAAAGTAAGTACACTATCCTCATTTTTACAGAGCTGTATGAAACTATTAAGGAATCAGAATGCTTTAAAGGAGTTGCAAAAAGTTCTTACTGTCTGTGAACCTTAGAGAAGAGTTGATAAGGAGAAAACTGTTAATCGTGTCCAGAGAACTGGTAGGGAAATGAGATTGAATGCCCAGATAGGAGAGTATGATATGACTGATGCTATTTTGGATCTCGGATCAGAGGTAAATGTATTAACCAAACAGACCTGGGAACAAATGGGAAAACCTACCCTCGCCTGGTCCCCTGTACAGTTGAGGTTAGCCAATCAGCAGAAGATTGTGCCCCTCGGACGATTCCCTAATGTTCCAGTAGATATTGATGGTGTCTGTACTGTAGCAGACTTCAAAGTTATTGAGATTATTGACGACAGCAATCCCTATCTTGCCTTGTTAGGTATTGAGTGGGAAATGGAAAATGATACAGTTATTAACCTTAAGAAGAGATAGATGTCTTTCGAAGGGAAAGATTTGAGAGTCATAGTCCCATTGGATCCTTCTCAAGGAGAAAGGTACATAGAACCCCTTCGACAGGAGGATGAGGATGTGTTGGACCATATCTACAATATCACAGTGAAGGAAGAATATTATGTTGATCCTAATGCCGAAAGTATTATGGATTGGCAGTGTGACAGCTCCTGCATGACGGATTCAGATGATGGTCTAGAGAATTGGCAGAACAGATTGTATGAGTTACATGGCCACCATTGTGCAAGAATTACCAAGTCTCTTAGATGGCTTGGCTCACAAACCAGACCCTTACCTGTTTTTGATGGCTCGACAGACCCAGAAGAGTTTATTGAGCAATTCTCAACCCAGATACCAGACTCACAAAAAATGGAGACTTTGGACTCAGTCTTCAGAGCTACAGCAGCTAGATGGTGGAATGGTCACAAATGGTACATTCATAGTTGGGAAGTTTTCCAATAGTCCCTTCGCCTGAGATTCACAGATCGACCACAGGAGGTCTGCAGCAGGTTTAATGGTAATACCAACCCTCAGAAGCATTTGGAGCAATGTTACGAATCCTGGAAGCATGTACCTCGTGCAGAGTGGGTACATAGGTTTGTGCACACCTTGGATCCTATTGCAAAGAATTGGTATGCAGAAGTCGAGCTTCGCCGGGGTACTGTAAGTTGGGATACTCTTGTTGATAGTTTTGTATTGAAATTTTCTATTAATGAGGTTTTCCCTACTTTAGATGCAACTATTAGGTTGATCCACACTAAGGTGTTTGATGATCAAGAGATAGCAGAATACCAACCGGATTGGAAGGCCCAAGAAGCCAATGCAGTCGAATGTTATAACCTCGCAATTGACAAGGATGACGATCCACGCAACATTGATATTTTCGAGTCAGAAGGCCACTACGAAGTTCATGGACCAGCAGTCGAAGTACCTGAGGTGACACAGCCACTGAAGGCATGGACCGTAAACATTGGCTCCGAAGAATATCCTAAGCATGCTACCATTGGAGGTTATTGGGATGACGAAATGGTAAGCAAAGTGACCCAACTTCTCCATGAATATCAGGACCTATTTCCCACAAAGTATTCATAGATGAAAGGTATCTTGGGTGATATAGGAGTCATAAAGATCCCCTTGAAACCTGATGCGAAGCCTGTGAAACAGCGTCCTTATAAGAGCTGGATAAGATGCTTGCTGCAGGAAAAAGTAAGGATGGAGCTGGATAAGATGCTTGCTGCAGGAATTATTGAGCCTGTTGAGGAATCCGAGTGGGTCAGTCCTATGGTGGTCCAAGAGAAGAAGACTAAGGGTGAAATCAGAATCTGTGTTGATCTAAGAAAGCTGAATGATGCTTGTCTACATGACCCTTTCCCCACACCCTTCATAGATGTAGTGTTAGACAATGTCGGGGGTCAAGAAGTGTACTCTTTTACTGATGGATTTTCAGGTTACCATCAGATCAGAATTGCTCCAGAGGATCGACATAAGACAACCTTTGCTACAAAAATGGGATCCTTTCAGTATACAGTTATGCCCTTTGGATTGAAGAATGCACATGCTATATTTTCTAGAGTAGTCATTTCTGCCTTTAAAGAATATATACATAAATTCTTAGAAGTTTATTTCGATGACTGGACTATCTTTGGGCTACTCAAAGACCATATAACTAGCTTAAGACTTATGCTGGATAAATGTAGACAGCACCATATTTCCTTGAACTTGAAAAAGTGTATCTTTTGTGCACCCTTTGGGATTCTGCTAGGTCACATTGTATGTAAACAAGGCTTGATGATGGATCCGGCGAAGATAGCTATTATTGTGAACCTGCCACCTCCAACATCTATTAGGCAACTTCGCACTACACTTGGTCATACTGGATATTACAGGAAATTTATCAAAGGATACGCTCAGATTATTGCTCCGATGGAAAAGCAGTTGAAGAAAGATATTAAGTTCGAGTGGACACCTGAGTGTCAAGCAAGCTTGGACATTCTGAAGGAAAAGATGGTAACTACTCCTATCTTAGTATTCCCTGACTGGAATAAGGAATTTCATGTGCATGTCGATGCATCTTCCATTGCTATGGGTATAGTATTGGCCCAGTCAGGTGAAGGTAATATTGATCACCCCATTTCTTTTACAAGTAGGAAATTGTCCACAGTAGAGAAAAAATATACTACAACAGAACGAGAAGGTCTAGCTATGGTTTATGCATTGCAGAAGTTTCGACATTATCTGTTAGGATCTCATTTTAAGATGTTTACTCACCATTCTGCTTTGAAGTATTTGGTTAACAAGCCTGTGCTAGGTGGAAGGATATGCAGATGGTTGCTTCTGTTTCAGGAATATGACTTTGAGATCATAGTCAAACTAGGAAGACTGAATCTAGGTCCTGACCACTTGTCGAGGCTCGAGTCGGGAGAAGAACCTATCAGCCTGGACGAAGGTATTCCTAATGCCCAGTTGTTTGCCATCCAGATGGTTGATGAATACTTTCAGGATATTGTTCTATATTTGTCTACAGGTTCTCCACTCGCCGAGATGACAACACAGCAGAAGAAGCAGCTGGTGGTTCGAGCAGCTGACTTTACCTTAATAGCAGGACAATTATATAATATGGGACCAGATGAAATATTGCACCGATGTGTCCTAGAACATGAGAAGCCACTAATTTTGGCTGTTCTGGGGCAGCAGGAGGTCATTATGCAGGAAAAGCTACAACACAGAAGATTCTGACAGCCGGATTGTGGTGGCCCACAATTCACAAGGATGCAAGAGAATATTGCCACAGCTGCGACATCTGTCAAAGGATAGGCAAACCATCCAGGAGGGATGAGATGCCTCTGGTTCCGCAGGTGATGTTACAACCCTTTGACAAATGGGCTATTGATTTTGTTGGACCTATCAACCCCCCCACGAAGAAGTCAGGAGCAAGATACATTATTACAGCAACTGATTACCTCACCCAATGGGCCGAAGCTCAACCAATCAAGAACTGTAGCGCTGCTACAGCTGCAAAGTTCATCTTCGATAACATCTTGTCCATATTTGGGTGTCCTAGAGTCCTTATGAGTGATCAGGGCTCACATTTTCTAAATAAGACTATTGAATTATTAACTGAAGAATTTCAGGTATATCATCAGACGAGTACTGCCTATCATCCACAAGCAAATGGGACTGTCGAAGCCTTTAACAAGATCCTTGAACAGGCTCTGACAAAGGTTTGCAATGTTAAACAGAAATGGATGGGATCTTAGAATTCCAGCAGTACTATGGGCTTATAGGACTACCTACAAGAAATTGACAAGCCATACACCTTTTAGGTTGGTCTATGGGCAAGAAGCAGTCATGCCCATGGAATACATTGTTTCTAGCCTTAGAATATCTGCTTTCACAGAGATGGATGACCCAGCAATAATAACAGAAAGGCTGACAAAGATACTAGAACTTGAAGAGGACAGATTTATCGCAGGGTTCCAGCAGCAAGTGCAGAAAGCTCAAGAAAAAGCATGGCATGACAGACATATCAAGAAGAAGTAGTTCCAGCAGGGTGATCTTGTGCTCTTATATGACAACAAATTCATGAAATTCCTGGGTAAGCTCAAGACACATTGGAAAGGACCATACATAGTGCAGAAAGTTACTGATGGAGGAGCAGTCCAGTTAGCTAAGTTGAATGGAGAAATTTTACCTTCTATGGTAAATGGCAGTCGTTTAAAGAAGTATAGGGATAGGCCAGGACCTCCTAATCAGAAGTATCCCCAGGAAAGACAGTCTAAGTACCAAGAACAGTTGAAATTGGGTGCTAGACTATAATGAAGCTATCCTCAAAACTACGGAGTGTGGAAGACTGTCAAATTTCGAAGGTTAATATTATGTCGAAGGTTCTATCCAGGCGAAGATGAAGCCAGTAGTTATGTCGGAGACTACCAGTGTGTCACAGATCAAAATGTGACGGATGGGACAAATTAGACTTGGCGGCGTCGGCACGCGAACTTCCCTCACTGCCTGTAATAATGAGATATTGGAAAAATCTAGCGCCGTGTGGACAGGATTTCCGACACTTCATCAGATTCGGCATCATTAATACACCATGATGACAGATTCTATTTCAGGATTCTATAAGAAGCTACATCGTCCTGCGACTCATGCACTGTGCATGTCTTTGAGTTTCTTCAGTTAGCACTATGTCGAATGACTGTGAAGTCCAGAAGTTATTATGAGTGGCCAGGGAGAGAGGTCTACTGAACCTTCTGAGTAACCCCCCTGGGAAGCCATGCTCGACCAAGGTACAAAGAAAGGCAGAAGTACGCTCTAAGGGGTCGGAAGAAAGGCAGAAGTGCGCTCTATGCCGCACAAAGAACAACACCGGTCTTCATAGAAAAACTCTGAAACATCCCAAGATGTATCCTCCTGGTTTGATAGAACCACGGTGGTTGTTTGTCTTATGCACCTTGACACGCAACTCCGGGGACCCTAAGTTGTGGATGGTCAAATTTTCGGCAAGCAGCTCGAAGGATGGGGTCGCTGATAGATTCAGAAGGCCTTAACCATCATTTCATGAAGGAAAGGAACAAGTAGCTAGCAACCGCATGTATGGCTTTAGCAAGCAGCACACCAGGCTTCACCAACAAGATTCTACCACCAGAAAAGCAGCTGAGTGTCCCGGGACGGGCCACTGGTGAGTCTTAGGGGCCTGTTGGGGCGTGCACCCTAACGGTCCTTAAGGTGGGTAACTCCGCGGGTTTTTGGGAATTTGTAAGCAGATCTATGGCTCAAAATAGTCTTAGGGGTGTCAGGTTTGAGTAAAAACCTTATTTTGTAAATAAACCCATGGTTTAAATATAAGGTTTAGGGTTCGGGGTGCCCATGGTTTTAGTCCATGGTTTTGTAATAGTGCGCTATATAAATAGGCACTCTTGTAAATAAGAAAGGTTAGGATTTTTGTGTAAGAGGAATTGTTGCGAAGCTAAGGCTATTTTTTAAGAAAAGGTTAAGTCCCAGCTGTGTGTGTGGACGACCTCTGCAGCTGTGTGCGCAGAGGGTTTTGGGTGAATAAGGAAATCTGCAGCTGTGTGCACGGCTTTGAGGACTTGAAGGGATCTATAGCTGAGTGCGCAAATCATAACTGTGGTTTTTGTAGAAAGTTGAATAAAACACAGTTCTGTGGACGTAACCCCTACACTGGGGGTGAACCACGTTATATCTGGTGTCACGGTTATGTGTGTTGTTTCTATTGTGTTCTTTTATGCATATATCTGATAAGTAAAGATCATTGCTAGATAATAGTTTCACTGTGAATTCCCATTAAAGGGTTGCACAAGGCACTGTTTTTTTATCTAACTGCGAAGCTAAATAAGTGAATGTTAAGCTCTGTGATTTACATTTATAATCTGTTTGAAAGCTAAAGGTACAGTAATATCCCTCTTCTGCTTGCAGAAATTTGGTTCTGCGGCACCCCATAGCAATTTCGGGTGAGACTGCAACCTGTTCACGGGTTGTTGCCAAAAGGGCCAACTCTGTGGGTCTTTTGTTGGTGCGAAGTTAAAGGTATAAAACCCAGGTCTTCCCTATAGACCAACAATGTCTAGAACCGAAGGCTTGAAAAGTAATTCAATAGAACACTTGTTATTTGAAGGTACAAGCCTTGCAGCTAAGGTAGCTAACAAGTCAGCTGCTGCATTCTTAAGTCTAGGAATGGATACAATATTAAATGCATAAAAATTTGTCAGCAAATCCCACACTTCATTCTGATAAGCTTTTAAATGAGGTGAGATGCAATGTATCTGTTTTCGAATTTGCTTTACAATTATTTCAGAATCCCAACACACTTTCAGATTTTCTACTTTTAATTCAATTGCTTTTCTTAGTCCTTGAACTAATGCTTCATATTCAGCTGTGTTATTGGTACATTCAAACTCTAATCTACATGAAAGAAAATGTTTATTTTTATTTGGATCGATCAAGACACAGCCAGCTCCTGATCCTTCCAAAGTTTTAGATCCATCAAAAAAAAAGTGTCCAAAAACTATCTACTTCTATTGTACTTGAATCAACAACTACATCTTAAACTAAGTCTACTATTTTACAGTCAAATTCATCATCCCGTAAAAATCGAAGGAGATCGAGCTGTGTTTCTGATGTACCGCTGGATTCTTATGCTTGATAATTTCCTGGTTCAAGCTCAATAAAGTAATTTCCCAATACATAATTCACTGGTTCATTCTTACCCTCCAACTGAGTAACATTGTGCTTCATATGGGGCTCTCTTAATACTTTTATTTGGTTGGGACTTCCCTTATAAGGAAACCACAAATGTGACCAATTTGATGCAAAATATCCATTTAGCTTTGCTAACCAATCCCAACTCAAAACAAGTCCATAAGCCTGATGTATGTCTGCTACTACAATATCAATGAACTAACATACCTTTTCATTTGAATATAATCGAATCAGAACATCCTCCATTTCCCCAATTACCTTCACGTTTGTTCTGTCTAATTGAATAACCTGCCAAGTAGATGGTTTAGGCTATCCATTTATCTTTTTGTAGACTGAAAGCGGCATAACATTGACTGATTCCCTTGAGTCTACTAAACAATTGTGCACGTTATGGTTGAAAATTTCAAAAGTTAATAAAAATGGTGGGGTTTTGTATTTAGGCTTACCTCCCGCACTTGCTTCACCAATTTCTTCTTCTTTAGGTTGATTGTCAGTGGGAAGCTTTTCCTCAGGTATTTCAAGTGCTTTTAACAATATTTCTTTCTACTGAGGCACATTGCACATTTCAAATAGTGAGATATTTTCCTTAGCCCTCTTAATATCTTCCACAATATCATACTCCATCTTATGTTCTTTAAGATCCTTTTTTACATCATCAGTATTCTCCTCAATGGGCTTAACAGGCATGTTGATTTGCTTTGGATTTTGACTCGTAATGGTAAATTATGGTATTTTATCATCTGTGTTGTTCTTTTGTATTTTCTTTACATTCTCTTGAAGTCTCTTAATTTTCAGGATTACTGATCTGTCTTTATTTAAAAAACCTTGACTTCTTGTTGTCATGTTTGCTTCTGATATTTCTTCCTATTTCAGATAACCTTCTTTTTCAGTATCAAATATCGAGACACAGTCCCATAAAACCAAAGCGTCCTCTTCTTGATTTTCTATGGATTTATTTCCCTTTTCCTCTTCATCATCAGCTTCTGTTAGTTTAGATTCCAATAACTGATTCATTACTAATGTCATTGAATTTATCCATTGAGGACAAATTTTTTCAGAATGAGGCTTCTGATGAAAGGTGCAAAAATTATCCATACCCACCTTTGTTAAATTCATTTATGCAGGACTATGTGGAGGAGGATAGATTGATTGTTGTCCTCTCTCCTTTTATAGTAAGGCTGATAATATTTATGAGCTTCTTTTTTCTTTTCCAGATCTATTATTCTGTTAGACAGTTTCGGCATCATTTTCAACATTCCTTCAAAATCATGTGACTACTCCTCTTTAGGCTTAGATAGTAATAATGATTTCTTAACAAAAAAAAATTCTCCTGACTGTTCAGGATAATCTTCTATGCTCTCTCTTTCAGCTTCTACTCTCTCGGCTTCTTCATAAGTTTCTGACAACGTAGGATTGACTTGCATCTTGGAAAACATGGCCAAGTCAGGCCCTAAAGATGAAGTATAGTATTTGATCAAAACCTTATCAGATGGTTTATCAGTTGCAGAAAAATTCTTAAGATAAGTAGCAAACCTTTGGGTGAAACTATGCACTTTTTCTTTTCTTTCTTTCTTCAAAGCACATAACCCCTTCATTAACAGTGCATGATTTTTATGGACTGCATACTTACTTCTAAATATTCTTTCAAAAGTATCCCAGTCTGTGATTGAGTTTGCAGGAAGAGCAAAATACCATGAGGCTGCTACTCCTTTCAAGGTATGTGGAAACAATATGCAAACTACATCTTCATGTTCTCCAGCCCTTAGTCCTTCTATGGCCAAGTAAAATCTTTGTAAATGATCATCTACTAAAATATTTTCACTTGGGTCAAACTTGGGTAGCATTTTCTCAAAATCCTGAGGTAATACATGTAGAGGGGGTGCTAGGTTTAAAGGTGACCTAGCCCTCCAAGCAGGTGATGGATTTGGTGGGTTGGGTGGCTTATTTTCATTCACGTTTGCCATGAGTCTGGGTGGAGAATGAGGTAGTGATTGAACAGGGGTATGAACAGGTGAACAGTAAGGTGTATCTGGGCCTACTTGATTCAAAGTATGAACAACTTCCTGTAAGGTTATTTCTGCCAGTTCTTCAAAATTTCCAACCAACACTACATCTTCCAATATAGGACAGTCTTTCTTCTTATATTCTCTTCTGGGCAAGACAGGAATAATTGGTAATCCTCCAATCTTCTTCACATATGCCCTAGTATGTCTTCTCAGATCATTGACTACTTTGTTATCAACATAATACAGATGCTCTTTACCATTCTCTTCAGGAATTACATTGGGAAACAAACTACTTTCAAAACTATCACCGGTGGAATAATCTCGAGAAAATAAGTTTCCTCGGTCAGCCATGCACTGGTTTCCCTCCTTCTAGCGCCAAAAACTATTGAGGTCTGGAAAATTGCAGGTAGAAATAGTTATGGATTCTCCCCAGTAAATGTTCCCAACTAGCCCATTATTGTTTGGTATGGGGAATCCATCCGGTTTACGGTCCGGCTACCATAGGTCAAGTAACAAAAATAAAGGGTTTTACCGATTATAGCCCGGTCCACCATGTATGTTTTTAGTTTTTGTATTTAAGTATGAGATGCAAGTGCCTATCTAAAAATGCATATTGATAGAGAATACGAGGAGTGGTCACAATGTGATGCGTAGGTTCTTACCTCTTGTCTTAACTCTCTCGCATCTAAACCACACACAACAAGAAAAACTAAAACTAACTATCTAACCTATCCCTAGGGACCAAGATTATTATTCATCAATGAGTAATGTGTTTTACGCATGCATTAAGAAAAATCACAGATAGTTGTTACTTATTTCAAAATGCATGAACTTTTATAGATATATGAACAACCAGATAGCTAATTGTTTATGAACAACATTCATTACTCATAGTGGAAATTTCATAGAATAAACTAGAGAGCATTCATACAAGAACATAGGTTCAAGTAATTAGAACGATCTCACAGTTAATGGACACAAAGATAAAAACGAAATAGTTCACATTCAACACATCCATGGCACAACATTTGAAAAGTTCCACCAAGCTTTCTCCAACAGGAAACTTGTAATTCTTATTGCAAAAGGAAATAGTTCTTCTTACAACATGTTCTCACAAATCTCAATGGGAAAAATTCCTGCTTCTATCTAACTCTTCTATATTTATAATACAAGCAAAAATCTTGGGCTACCCCTCAGTGACATTTGGGCTCCCCTCAACCGTTTAATCCCACAATTTTGTATTTTTGTGAGTACTCATGACTTATACAATACGTTACATTTCAGGTTAAAATTTTAAGAGCATTTTTATGAAAAGGGACCCGCTTGGTAACTGACGAACTTTTCCAAGCCTAGGCCTCTGCTCTTATTGATTATGCTCAGCAATCCATTGGTCCCTTGCTAGATTCTATTGAGCTCAGAACTTACTTCCTTCTTATTTTCTCTATTTATGCTTCTTCATTCTTCAGCCACTTCCTTCCTTACTGCCTCCCTTCTACTTTGTCTTTTAAACATATCTTACCCGCAGTAATCATCCTGTCATGAAGATAGCATAGTTTAGACCATTTAGGGTTTAATAAAGAAATACGAACTGTATCAATACATGCATTCTGTAAAAAGAACTCTAAACAATGTTAATGCATGAAAATAAAACATGATAATGCAAAGAAAATCCTGAGAGCTGGGTCTGAAAATCCTCTAAACCTGCTGCCCAACTAAAATCACGATCCCAAAAAAGCAAACTCTTCATCTCAATATCAGCTGCATCTAGACCAATTCGACCTCCTCCGATGAAAGTGTGAAAAATGCCAAAGTAATCGTCATCGAAAAATAGAGTAAAAGCACACGATAAAGGCGAGAAAACCCTTACCAGCGGGAAAAAATAAGCAGCGGGCGAAAACAAAATCTCATCAACGAGCCGAAACACTATAGAATCGGATGATCAGTTCACTGAAGAGCCACAACGGCAGAATACCATCAGACTATGGCTTCCACGATCAAATAAAACCTCGATGAAAAAAAAGCATTAAAAGCTGTTGTCGATGTATCGAGGATCAGAACCATTACCCACTAAAACCACGGCAACGATGAGCGGAAGGACTAACCATAATATGTCAGCAGAATAGTTCAATACACAGCCACAACGGCGAGAGGCAGATAGACTAAAGGTTTCGTAGTCAACATAAATCACTGACGATCGATGAGGATAAGCACTAATCCATCGAAACTTTCATTAGTTGGCTTCCGCAATGGTGGCTACGTAGATAACTAAAGTTCCGAGTCAAACTTCAATTGACTCCCGATAGTGCTAAAACAAAAAAAAGTTGATTAATAAAACCAAGGAATCGACGAAAGTCAAGATTATCCATCGGGTAATTCATTGTTTTAGCTTCAGCAACGGCGGCTGCGTAGAGAACTACGACCCCGATTTACTGTACAAATGACTTCCGACATTGATAAATAAAAACCTCTACACATCAAAACTTAAAGTTCCAAAGTCGAAAGCTTTAGCTGGACAAAGGAATTTTAAATCAACCAACTTCCGAAATTAAAGAAAATAGTTAACCTCAAATCAAACTCAAACATTCAAAATTGTAGCAGAAGAACGACCGAGTCTAGGAAACCAAATAAAACTAGGCAAGATAAAATCAACGAGGGTCCAAAATTTTAAAAATTTGGGGAAAATAGTTGCAGCTGCAACATCTTCCTAAGGGATTGATTAATAATAATATCCTTCTTTCGAGAGCTTCCCGACACTACAACATTATTGAGGACTTAAAGAAATCCCCTTATTCCATGTTAGCTCTAGAAGTGATACAAAGTTTTCTTGGACAAAAAAATTCATTTCTGAATGTCATCATTGGCATCCACTTGTTTGACACCAATGTAATTTCTTTAAAATTAAACCAGTATACACCAAGATTTCCCCCTCAAGTGGCATTCCAAATCTAGGTCAAGTCATGAGTGGTCACCATATAAAGCATTGTTGTGTATGAGGAAGCCTCTACTTATGTCATGTTTGTGTCTTGTTGGAAAGCTTTGGGTTCCCCCACTTTATCCCCTTCCCCTGCCATTTTGAAATCCTTTGATGGCCATTCATTCCAATCAAAAGAGATCATCTTGGGTTTTCTAGTTGAACAAGGTGGAAATACTGTAAATGTCGATGTGGAGGTAGTTGATTCACCATTGGATTACAATCTCTTACTAAGACAAAGTTGGCCCTATGGCATGCACTTGGTGGTTTCTGATGTGTTTCAAGTGATTCATTTTCCTCATGAATGGAAAGTGGTAACTATTGAACAGTTAGATTTCTGCACCATCAATCCAAGGGTTTATAATGGTAAAAATATACCCCTTTTAAGTGCTTCCAAGTCAACCATGACAAGTGTGGGGCCCAGGATGTTTAAAGATTCCATTTTGCTAGGCACATTCAACCTACCCCCACCACATTGTTATGTGTCTTTTTCCTCAATATTTATAGGGACTTTGATAGCTATGGCATCATCATCCTTGGAGCATACAAATGATTATAATCCTCCTTCATCAACCCATGATGATTTTCCATGTCTTGATTCCATGCAATCTCATGGAAACCATGTTCCCATTATGATGCATAAGGTTCTTTCAGTATGAATTTTGGGAAACATCTCCAAGACCAATGAGTGGTGTAGGCATAGGTGGAAGAAATCAGGATGAGGGAAATAACCTTCAACCTATACTAGTCCTACTAGTTGAAAACCATTAGCCTCTAGTAACCCTAGTGGGGTCACACCATTATCCCCTATTAATATTGGTGGGGGCCATTTATTAGCCTCTAGTAAACGTCTGGGGGAAATCCACTAGCCTTTTTTATTCATGCTCAGGGCATATCACCAACCTCTAGATATCATGTTGGAAAGAAAATCTCAATCACCATTGGAAGCAATGTTATTTGTGGGAAGCCTAGGCAAGTGGGGCATGGGTTTTCTCACAAAGACTCTTACACATAAGACACATTGCCACATGGTTATTTGTACATTACATACTATATTATATTGGCGAGGTGTGCATTTTCCTTTTTCATGTTTGTGTCATTTCCTCAATCTGTCCCAAAAAACATATATGTAAAACATTAAAAAAATTTACAAACATTATAAAAGATTAAAAACACAAAAAACATTAAAAAATTAAAAAAAAAACTCTAAAGGTGAATTTGTTTTTACTTTTTACTTTTGGGTTTTTTTTTATGTATATTTTGGACCTTTATTTATATAATTTTTTTAGGTTTTAAAAATCAAGACATGGGATTTTGGAAACATCCACCCTTAGTCTTGAGGTATGGTTTCTACCTAGCATAGAAGGTTAGCAACATCCTTTCACTCTTCTCATGCATTCCATGACCTTTTCCCTCTTTTGCATTGCACCTCATAACTTGTCCTATAGAGCCTCCATCTCATGGGTGACCTAGAGTAGAACCTCCTCACCATTTGGCACCCATTTCGTTGTTTTCAATAGGTCTACAAAATACCCTTATTCTCTTTCATGAGTTTATTAAGCCTCATTATCTCTCTCTTTTTATACAACTATCCTTTATAGTGGGTGTTCCCACGAGTCCTTCTATCCTTTTTCGTGCTTGTTAAAACTAAACGAAAAAGGCACTTCATGGAGCATGTTTCTCCCTTTTCATTAAGATCCTTTAAAAATAAATATGGATTCAAGTTTCCTCGCTTCGGATCATTAAAAATTTATGCATAAGATAACGATCATAGGGATATCTTTAGGCTCTTTTCCAACACCATTTTCAATAAAATATTGTCAAGCGGGATTGATTACTTTCATGCTCGTTGAAGGATTTGAAAGGATGTCCATTCTCGTATAGGTTTATCCCTTTTTTGGGGGGGGGCAACAATGGACTAATTACGAAAAATGCATACTCTAGTTTAATTTGGCTAGAAGAGTTCTCCCTTGGATTGTTTTATATTCTTTTGATCTTGGGGGATTCACTTTATGAAAAAGACACACGTTTCGAGCATTCTTCTCTCTTTTATTCGACCTTGTTAAAAAATGAATATGGACATGAGTTTAATTATTTGGGATCATTAAACCTCCATGAATAAGATTCCATCGAGCACACTTTTATCCCTTCTTTGAGATTGTTGAAAAATAAAGAAGATCCTTGTAAAAAGAGAAAACGGGGGGAACCATTATATGTATCTTCTCCACGAAATGGCATAAGTTTGTTCCATCACCCTTGAGAATGGCACCTGCTTGAATTTGTATATTACGGTTTTCTTTTAGCTTACCTAGGATCCTTATGAGTCATATAGTCATGTTCTTGCTTACTCTTCCAAGCCTTATGGAGTGGGTCTCAATGCCTCCTGCATTGTGACTCTATCCCAATCCTCTTTTGTTAAATATTCCAAGTCATGTTTCGTGCCATGCCACGTGTTCAAGGGAATTTTTACCTTGAGTAAGCAATCTACAGTCCAGTTGACCTTGTTTTCCTTATGTGTCGAGCATACCTAAGTCAGTTGTAGTTAGTGAATTGATATATTCACATCATCTCTTGGAGTATGTTTCATGTCATATGATGGGGGATACATTAAGGCCCTCCTTCAATGTATTCCTTCCTATTGAAATCAACTCTTCATCTAGGAAGTGAGTTTAGAAACCAAGAGTTACATTGGAGCTTCCAGTGCTCTGTAGCAGGTTTCCTTGCATTCAATAGTGAGTTTACATCATTGAATCATGTTTGAGAGATTCTACAAGTGTTCTAGATCAAATCATCCATTCACACTTGTTAGATTGTACTAGGTACCTTAGGTGCCATTATAATATTGGTGGTTCCCCCCACATATGTTAATGGTATCCATTAGTGGTCGATAATGAAAAGGTTTCACCCATGCTCAACATCAACACATATATTAGCATGTCATGTGAATTGTACTTTCAAGGGTTGAGAGGAATACCTTGGGTCCCGCTTGCACCTTTCATCATTGTTTCCCCTCCTAAGTTGTGATGGATTATATCACTTGTGTCATCTATCCACATTGTATTGGTTGATGGATATGATCGCATTGGTTGACATAGATCCACAATGTATTGTTCAGTGGTTATTTTTTCATTGGTTTACGAAGATCTGCATTGCATTGATTGGTGGCTATGTTGTTTGTCGTGACATGGATATACCTTGTACTCTTTTGTATCCATGATCTCATACTTGGTCCCATGGATATGGAACGTATTATTTTGCATCCATTCTTTATTAATGTTATGAGCATGGGTATTCCTACCTAGGGGATGATATATATTACTAACCAATTGCAAGGTCTTACATGGTGACTTGTTTACTTGACCACGTCCTACCTCTCCTTGAAACATTTCATTATTGTAAATTGTTTCAGCCATGTGTTCCTCTTGTGACCTCACACTTTAGGAGTTATACAATATACCAATATTTACCACCCCCTTGGGATCACTAGGAACCTTTAACAACTTTAAGTTGCCGAGAAACTTTTTTTTCTCATAGCTTATTACTATTCAATAATAATAATAATAATAATTTATTAAGTTATTGAGAATCTTTATTAATTTCTCCATTGGAAAAATAGAATTTCTAGAACCATTAGTGAGTTGTGAGGAGATTAGCTTCATGTGTTGGATCTACATGTTATGAGATAAAATTGTTAATATCTATGTGTCAACATTCATCTCCTTTACCTTCACCATCCACCTATATAATCAGGGTACTCCAATGGAGAAAGGGTTCAAGAGAAATAATATCCAAATGCTACCTATTTGTAGATTAAACTTGTTCTTTCCTTCTCAGATCATCATTGAGAGAGAGCCCAACCTTTGGTGATTTGAGTGAGGAGGATTTTGGATCAAAGAGACAATGAGATCCCTCATCATGAATGAAAATTTATATTTGTGATGCATTGATTTCCATTTCAATATATAGACATTGATAGTTTCCCCCATATTCATTTTGTTATTTTCGTTGTATACACTTGTGATATGGAATCTTGTTATTTATTGGATTAACTAGATTACATATATATTCTTTAAGCATTATATATTTTTGAAAATGTTTGAGGAAGGTGTCTCTTATCTCTTTATGTGTAGGTAGCAGGTGTTTGGAATTTGGAGCAAAATATCTCTAGGAAGCACACCATTCAGGATCATACAAAAGACAATTGTAAAAAAGAAGGTACGCTTGAATTATTCTCTTTTATATAGTATGAATAGGGTAAAGAGTTATATCTAGTGGGAAATCGTTAACCTCTACCCATATTATCTATATTGGGTATTGATCACACCTAAAGGAGGTATTTCCCATATTTGGCTAATATTTCTCCATAATACACAAGTTTGACCCCGAGACTCTTGGCCAACCAACACTCTAACAATAATCCCACTAGCTAATATGCAAATGGATTTGGATGGTAACTCCTCCTAGGACACTTCTATTTAAGCTAGGATTTTTCCAGCACTGAAAGGGGGAGATCCCACAAGTTTGGGCCTCGTAACGTCATTCAATTTTTTTTTTTATGCATTTAAGTGGATACCCGAGATTGAATCTTGAAGAAGTACATACGTTGTACTTGTCTATTTTTTTTTATCTTTAGGTTGTTGTGTGCATGCTTCCCAAGGAAGGGAATAATTTCTCATAAGCATATCGTGTTATAGTTAAAATTTCATGATTTTTCAAGGGGAACACACTGGTGCAACCAGAACATTCATTCAGGTTGCTGAATTTGTAGGTCCCTTTGCGATTGAGTTATCATGTTGTATTTTTCCATGTAAATTTTCCATTTGTTGAGAAGTATAAAATAGCCTCACCATTGAAGAAGCAAGACTGGAGATGTACTCCATACTTGGAGGAAACCTGTTATCAAATTTGTGTCCTCTTTTCTTTATGGTGTGTTCTTATTTTTGATGTTCTTCATTATTGTGCACAATTTATGTTACTTCATGATATTTTTTATTAATCCATGGTAAGTCTAGAATCCAAATATCCCAGATCATGTGGTATAAGAGCAGGATTCTATGACTTTGGATTGTGAGTGTGAACTATAACTAGGCCTAAGGTCAAAATAGGATGGCATATTAGTTCCATACAACCCCGAGATTGGATGTAGAAAAATATAAAGAAATATGGAGGATGAAGAACTTTTCACTAAGAATGAGAAATATTTTCATAAATCCTTCTACCAAATGGTATATATGGTAGAACATGTTTTGAAAATTATCAAGAGAGGTCGACAAAGAAGGAGGAGAAGAAAAAGAAGGTAAAAGATTAGGTTGAAGATTTAGTGCATTAGGAACATGGAGAATAACCTCCTAAAACTCCATCTCCATCTTCAAGTTCAATATCTTCTTCTTCCTCCTCTTCTCATCATTCTAGTTTTCATCAAAAAATGTTTCTAAAAAGACATTGTTAAATATTCATGCAAATTTTTATTTTCCCATGTTTAATGGAGAATTCAATGCAAAAAAAATTAGTAGCTGGATAAGATAGATCGATCATTATTTATGTGTTCAACAAATTGAATAAGAAGAGATGAAGTTTCAATTTGCATCCCTTTGATTATCCAACACGTCTCTTGTATGGTGGGAGATCAAGATGCAAATAGGTAACAATCACAATGGTAAAATTCTCTCCTCATGGAATGAATTTACTTATGCATTGAGAAAACCATTTTACTCATTGGGTTACATTCAAAAGTCTATGATGGGATAGAAAAAATTGAGGCTAAGTAAGGGTCAAAAGACATACCTCATATGCCACTTTCCTACTACATTGCTACTTCTATATATAGGCTTGCGCCTTTTAAAAAATGGTCCACTTTAACCAATTCTCTAATTAATTCGGACCAAAACCTACAAAATCATGACCAAAAAGTACAAAACGATTATTAAGTCAGATCTTTCTCAACTTTTCTACCTTGTGCACCATCCTTGGTCTTGTGCATCATCCTCGGTGTTGTGCATCATCCTTGTTCTTATGCACCTTGCTTCCTATTTCTCGCCAAAACCGCCTATCAACAAGATCCCAACACAATCTTGTGGCTCTCCCTTGAGCCACATCAACTGGAAATAGTATATTCATTAGTTTTTATTTTGAATTCTTCATACTTTTTCTTGATTTCCTCAACTACATCCCTTTCCTTGTCACTAATCCCCGTGCATTATTCCACATCCTCCTCAGATGGATGTTCGACAAGACTAGTAGTTAGCTCCTTCCGACCATCCTACACCACTTGAAGTACATTTACTTCCTTAAGCTCTAATTTCTCACCAATATTCTAGAACTCATCCAGCTGAATAGTGTGATGTTGTTGATGCTCTCTTGCCTTGTTTATGCGCTATTGTAATTCCTTCAACTCTGTCACTTTAGTGACTTGCATGATAGGGGGCATATCTCTGATTGATGTAATCATCGTATCCAATTTCGCTTCTGCTTCCTACAATTGTGTGTTCATCTGCTGCAACTTCTCATCTTACACCACGCTACCCCAAAACTACGCAGTCGCATCCATGATCAACTTGGCTTCCTTCTCGCTTTCCTCGAGATGTGACGTGGCATCTTCGATGGCTCCTTTTCCCACTACAATTTTTTTTGTAGGCGTGCTTGGGGTCATTTGTGCCTTCAAATATTCTAGGTCTACATGTTATTATGCGATGACCTTCCATTACTGTAGAGATTTTGTCTCCACAGGCATGTCATCTAGTACATATGGGAGTTCTTGTCATGCAAAATAAACCTCCTTCTCTAGTCATGCCCCATCGTCCCATACTTGATCTTTTTCCATGATCATTACATCTTGTTGCTTCTTGAGGTGTTCAACCTACTACTTCGCCAACATTTCCTTCTCCAGTGACTTCACTAAGTGGTTCCCAATGATCTATTCCCTATCCATAAACTCTTGGCTTGCTATCTTCTGCAACTGCACCAAAGTATGCATTGCCAGTTGATTGACGTCCAATGCAAGTGTCTGAAATTAATGAAGTGAGGGATTAACATCCTCCCTATTGGTCTCCATTTCTCGCAGATAAATATGCACTATCCTGATACACTTACCTGTTCTTAACTTGATCATCCAATGGAACACATTTTCTTCAGGCATCTTCTCCAAAATGTCATTAACTAAAGACTACAATTGTGGCTTTACCTATTGAAATAATTTTGTCGAATGTTTCCTTACATACGCCTCACTTGCAGTGATCTTCATCATGATCCCCACTATGATGTGGTTTACTTGTTCATCTGCCATCAATGCAGTGCTACTCAATTCTCCTTGTTCTTTTCTATGCTTCATCCACATCTCTTCAAACTGGTGATCTATCTCTGAGTTTGTTGGAGTCCTGGAAGATGCCTCTTATGGCTCTTTTTTTCTTTCTTGCACTTTTTCTTGATCCACTAGGGCATCGGGTGGAGGAATCATCGTAGCATATGACACCTCTTCAGCACTGACTCCACTACGCAGGCCAATCATCTACTATTGTATAACGCTCCTCATAGGTTAACTTCTATTGAGTAGGTAACCACTACCTTTTCAAGTCCCTTCTTTCTTGTATATGAATCGAATAAAGTCCCATCACAAACCTCGCGAACCACCTATATTTCGGCGTCGCTTATTCAGATAAGCACAAATATTCTCTGTTACGACCCACATCAAATCTCAATACAACCAAAACTATATTGCACAATCCATTAACCAGTCCCTCTAGTCGACAAACCATAGGTTTTGGTACCTCTCTCCCTTGCATACCTGGGTGATCTCAATGTCCATCCCTTGGTATTTCAATGGCTCCATCCATGCCACTAATGCAATCAAAATCAACAACCAAGAGTAAGTAAATGACCACTTACCCTTCTGCACCAGCATCACATCTCCATTAACTAGTAGAGTAAATATAATGAACATTTCATCTATATTCCCTTAGCACACTGCTCCATGCATGCAATCACCCCCAATGTACACTGATTGGGGTGGCTCTTCTGCACCACCTTAACAACCAAAATCTTTGACACAACACAAACTTCATACTCATTTATGGTATCTACGATGTATGTTCATTTATCACATTCCATGACATATTTCCTCTTCAACTTGGAGGCAACCCTCCTATCGTTGTCTTTGTCGTGAAATTATTGCGATGCATCAGGTCCTTGCATGGGAAACCTAGTAATTTGTGATATCAAATCCACAACAAATGGAACCTTTATGTCCAACCACAAATATCCATATTGAAAACATGCCAGTAGCTGCTTCGTGCACACATTGGATTCCACCAGCCTACCAAAGTGTGGCACGTGTATGAGACCTAAAAGCCCCAACCATTTCAGTTCCATCACCCACTGGTATGGGGTACGCACCACTGGGTCACTATATTTCTCATTGTATGAATCAAATGGATCCATTGTGCATTTAGTGTATGCCAGAAAATTGTGATCACTATACTTAATTTGCATCAGGAAGGGAACAATATTAAATGTGCACTGCATCCCCATTGGCAATGTCGGCATCCGAGTTGGGTACCGCTGATTATCCGTCATCTTGGCCTGGTTTGCACCGGGATTACATGAGGGCACAATACCAGGGGTGTTTACATAATTCACCCCATGTCTTGCTATGGATCCTTTTGCCCCAGTTGTCAATGGCCCATCCTATGCTACTACTTCTGCCTATGCTCGACTTTTTTTTCTGGTAGTCCTCTTTGTTACAACTGATTTTACCACACATGGTGAATCACACTTTTATGGCCTTCCCTCTCCCTCTGCAGACTCCTTAGACCCCATGGACCATTTTTTTACCTTTGATGTTTCCAATATCATCCCTAAAAACATGCAATAATTTCCATACATGACTTTTAGTCCCTTTCTCATGTATATACGCGAGTTTGACCCTTAAAACCATGTACATTGGGATGTGTGCAAAAGGCCAAATGTTTTTGGAGTTTTCCTTGATGTGGATCCGAGTCACTTGTCTCTTGACCTTCCATATGCCTTGATATCGCTCGGATTCGACCTTCCATATGCCTTGAGATCACTCGGATTCAAACTTCCATTACCCCATTGAAGAGCTATATAAGGAACCCTTTGGATACATTGAAGAGAGAGGAATTGAAGAGCAAGAAAACTGTAGTCCATTGTTGCCAGAGCTTATACTTGAGTCTGAATCCCTTTTTCCCTTGGAGCACTTTGTGATCTTCCCAAGCTTGCCTTTTTCTTGTGAGCTTGGTATCGAGAGATAGAGGATTGAAGTGGTGGAGGCCCAAGTGGGGGACTCAGTTTCTCCAATTCGGAGACGTGTCGATAGAGGTTGTCACTAGTGGAATCTCTGTTTTATATCAATAGAAATATCTTTTCCTATCAAATAATGTGTATTTAAATGAGTATTTGATCCATGGATGCTTTTAAATGCTTATATGTTATTGATTATATATGCTAGATTAGGTCTAACACAATTATATATAGCATGCTTGTCTTGTTTTCTGAGTGTTGAGATAGCAATTTATCAATACAAGCTGGAGTTGGAAAGCTCAACGGGGATCTAGATCAACCATCCTGAATACGGTACGAATTGAGATCCTTTAGTGTTAGATAATTTTGGTTTCTCTTGCATATAGGAAAGGATTGATTTCTAGAGTCAAGTTGTCTGTTGTGGTACCCCAATCCATAGGAATTTCTCTCTGTAACAAAATTGGCAACTCCGTTGGGGAGTTCCTAGTAATTGTCCTTTGGGGGTTTTTATTGGCATTCAATGTTCTTGAATTGCTCTGATTTCTCTATTTCTGAGTCAGGTCTAGGGGCATGTTTTCCTGGTAGTGTTTGATAGGTGTGAATTTTGTCTCAGCTTATCTGTTTGCCTTCATTTTTATCTATTTTTCTTCCTGTACGCGAGTTTTTTCCTCACAGTCGCGTGTACATGCGGTTTTGATTGAGATATCCACGTATATACGCGGGTTTTCTGCACACAGTCGAGTATGCCCTGATTTTTTCCTTTTAGAGGAAGATTGAGTGTTGCTGGGTGAGTTTTGATGATTGATGAGTCTCCTTTTATGCTTCTAGAGTCTGTATACACCTTTGTTTCTGACCAGAAACTCTTTTTAGGGTAAATTTTTTTTTAAGAATGTTCTTGTCATTGCATTTTCAATTTTTTGTTTTTGGATTAGTGCATTAGGTCTCTTTTACCTTAGTGCTTTGTGTGGGTGTTGTTTGATAGTGCTTGTAGAGTCTGGGGCTGCTTCAGTCATTCTTTTGCTTTATTATCTCATTTTTATTCAAAAAATCCAAAAATATTTGCTTCTTTTACATCATGATTCATCATTGCACTTTGCATTTTGCATGGTACTTGCACTATGTTTGCTTAGAGAAGTACTAGTTAGGCTTTCATATAGGAATGGTTGCATTTGTCATTTGAAGAAAATTTTGCATTTCACGTAGTAGCATGCCCTATTTTTCATTCGACACAATGCATTTGCATTGATTGTTAGGTGTGCATTTTACTTCATGTTTGCGTCATAACACCATTGGTTGCACGATCATCTACCTTTTTTGAGTAATAAAGCCAATAAAATCAACGCTTAATTAAAATGGATTACACTATTTTCTTTGATAGGGTACACCAACAAGATTAGGTTTTAGGGTCTTGGAATAGTTCATTGTGAGTAAATTCTCCAAGCCCACTAAACAACAACATGTATGTGTCTGTCCAGGTGAGAGTGTGAAATTCCTTGGTATAATTAGTGTTTCTCAAGATCCTCCTCTTACAAGGGAGTTATGCACGAGGCAGTGTGAGCAGTTATTGATTGGGATGAACCCTAGTCATAACTGAGTAGCACCAAAGATATTTCTAGGATTGTATTCGTATCTAGGGGCTCTTTCGAGAGTTTTGGGCTTTTCTACCCTGCCCATACGGTCAATCCCGCCTACGACTGTCCACCTGAGAATTGATTATATTGAGGTGACCTTAGTTTCCTTACCTAGGTTTTCAAGGGGACACTTCGCAGGGGTTATTCTGTAGGTGTCCTGACCAGGTTGGGGTCGGACAACACAGTCGTTATATGTGTTGAAGCTGAGGGCCACAATAATTGGTTATGAACCTCCGCTTGTTGTGTATGGGAGTCTCTAGCATCTCCTAGGAAAGACATACCTGCTTCATTCGGGAGCTCACATATCCTACCCTTGTTTGCTTATGATTGGATTTAGATTATATAGGTGTATGCTCTATGCATGGTAGCTTGCTTAGGGTTTGCGTAATTAGAAGAGTCTTTTTCATTTTTTTTGAGTCATTGTGGATTTGAGTGCAGCACTTCACCGTTCTCATTGTTTAGCACGACTTCCTCCTTCTACATCTCCTCCTCCTTTGGGAGAGAGAAACTGATAGTCCAAGCAGACTACTTCTCACATTGATTCACACACGATGGGATATCATGAAGATGAAATTCCTAAGTTATCTTCTCCACCTCATGAGGTTGGGGAAGAAGATCCTACTCCTGTATATGATCCTTCACCTAATATACCTACACACTCTAGGTATGATCCTTTAGCTGATATACTTGCACACTCGAGGTATGATCCCTCATTCACAGGTCATCGATATTGGATGTTGGGCGACGAGACTCATCATGAACCTGCAAGCACTAGTTATGTTAGTTATAGCATGTCTGGTATCCCTACACATGATCCAGCACACCATGCCGAGTTGGATTTTGATCCTAACACTACGCCTGGGGGAACTCCTATTCCTTTCCATGTGGAGAGATTTGGGAACATGAGTTACATTGCACCCTCCATCCTAGTAGTGGAGGCTACATCACATGTTCATCCTAGACCTGGTGTTAGTAGTCCTATTAGGATACCCGAACCAAGACGAGTGACTATAGGGAACACCACTTACATCACTTCACATATCCCTTCGTCCTATATCCCTAGTTCTTCGAATGTTATTCTTCTCTCTCATTTCTGTGGTCCTTCAGGCTGGAATGTGGCTACTAGTCATGTTCATACTGCTGCTACTCACGTAGTTGTGTCTCAGAGTCAAGTACCTCCTATTGTCTCAAGAGGTTACATTCCTACTTCTGGAACGTCCTATGGTCTATCGCAGGGAATTCCTCATATTCCTACTTACGGAGTCTCTCATGGGACATCCCATGGGACATCTTATGGAGCTTCTCATGGACAATATTATGGACCGTAGTATGCACAGATTTATTCACCTTATGGGTACAGGTATCAACAACCCGCTTACTCCCTGAATTATGGCTTTGTAGCTCAAAATAGTTAAGGTACACCACATTATGGTGCTTCCATGCCACCCTACACGGGTCAAACGTGAGGAGGGCACTATGGCCATGTCCATGGTGGTTACGGTAATTAGTCTTATGTGAACCAAAATTATCAGGGAGCGTGGCATCGACCTGCTCAACCTAGGCTACCTTTCCTCACAACATTAAATTTTCCTGACTTTTCGAGACTAACGAACGATCCGATATCTTAGAACCTGGCTTGGCCGGCTGTCCCTACCAAGATTCCATCAGACATTCCCAATTTCAAGGGAAAACTAGGAGAATATCCTAGTGAAGATGTTACTACATTTCACTTTTGGTGCTCTTCTAATTCCTTACACAAAGATTCGATCCGTTTAAGGCTATTTCAATGCACCCTCACCGGGCCTGTAGTGAAATGGTACATAGAGTTACCTAGGGGGGAATTCATTTTGTTTGGTGACCTAGCTATGACTTTTCTCAACCATTTCTAGCTACTAGTGCATTACGACGTTGGTACGAAACTCTTGTCAACATTTCGGCAAGACAAAGCCACGCATATCTCGGACCATATCCAAGAGTGGCATAGACAGAAGAGATTGATTAAGGCCTTCATACTGTCGGAGTTTCTCCTCGAACGGTTCCTTAAATCATTACTGCCTTATATAGTGAAGGATGTTTCTACATTCGAGGTTTAGAATGAGGAACAAGCCATTTTTAGTGTGTAGGAATTGGATTTGATTTATGCTCAATTCGGTTTGTTATATGAGATCATTCCTAACACTCTGCGTTCTAGTTTCGACCCTAAGGTCAAACTTGGGCCACATGCCGATGGCATTGTTGGTTGTACAAGTACCAAACCTGTGGATTCGGTTGTGAAATAGGTGAGTCAATTGTCTATCAACCAATCTACCTCGGTACAAGCCACAGCTTTGTCTCAACCCACCCAAACGGAAAATGTGCTTTCGGTGCAATCGTCGGACCTGAAGGGCAACCAACAACCCAGAAGGAATAAGAAGAAGCGTAAAAACAATCGTAAGGGTGGGAATAGGAATGAAAATGCCAATTCTAATGACAAGAATGCCTGCAATACTGGGGGGGACAAACAATCTAAACGTAAGGATAAGTTTCCTTGCAAATTGTGTAAGGATGACCACCTCACTCACTTGTGCCCTTGTATAGAAGAAGCCTCAAGGTTCATAGCACAGGGCCCAGTTGTGCTGACCAACCCTTTACCCCATAATCAAAACATGAACTTATGATCAGGTCTAGTTCTGCACCTATTCTTATGATCAGGTCTAGTTCTAGTGGGGCTTCGTTTTCATCGATATCAGTGTCTTTTCACACTACCCATATGGAAGATCCTTGGATTCTTCCTACACTGATTCCTTCGTGTAATCCTATCGGAATGGACATGTCATTGCCTACAGCAATGATAGCATATCAAGCGAATCTTGAATGTGTTGGACATCCTATTCCTTCCTCTTCACGGACGGAGGAGGAGGACCCATATGTGCTACCTGCATGGGCAGTTGAGTCTTCTCACGCACATGACTGCCTTGATAGTGTTTTTCCATCAGATGAATCTATTATTGAGGCCATGTCTGGAGTTGAGCCACCTTGGGAAGAGTTGTATCATAGATCTTATTTTCTTACTGAGCTTGACCGTTTGGAGTGTGAAGACTTTAGGGAGATTCTTAGTGAGAGAATTGGTTGTCCCGTGGTTCCATTAAGCTCTCCTGGTCCGATGGCTGATGGAAATATGGCGAATATATCTCCTACCATTCTTATCAATATCTCTCATGATCCTAGCAAGATTGAGAATGTCTATATTGGGGCAGAATGTTCCCATGCTAAGATTCAAGAGTATACTGAGCTGTTCAAAGAGTTTCGTGACATATTTTCTTGGTCATACGAGGAAATGCCAGGTATCGACCCTCGCATTGTTGAACATGAAATTAAAACTTATCCCAATGCTAAGCCTGTTTGACAATGCTTGCATGCAGTGAATCCTAGAAAAGCACCCGTGATTAAGGCTGAAATAGAAAAGCTGTTGAATGTCACTTTTATCTATCCCATTCCCTTGACAGAGTGGGTTTCAAACCCCATTTCGGTGGATAAGAAACAGGGAGCGATCCGTATATGCACTGATTTCCGTGACTTGAATCGTGCTTGTCCTAAGGATAATTTTCCCACACCATTTATTGATCAAATTTTGGATGGGTGTGCAGGAAGAGAGGTATTTTCCTTTATGGACGACTTTTCTAGATACAATCAGATACATATCAAACCCGAGGACCAACATAAGACTACATTTATTTTTCCTTGGGGTACATTTGCATATCGAAAGATGCCTTTCGGCCTTAAAAATGTCGGAGCCACATTTTAGTGGGATATGACCTTGTTCTTCCATGATCTCAAATCGATTATTGAATATTTTTGGATGACCTTGCTGCTCATTCTCGTATGAGAATGCGTCATTCCTACCATTTGATATTAGTGTTTGAAAGATGCTGCCATTACTTGGTTGGGTTAAATCCTCATAAGTGCATCTTTTGTGTGAAGTTTGGTCACTTGTTAGGGTTCATTGTCTCCAAGGAGGGTATAATATTCGACCCTTTAAAGGTTGAGGCAATACTTCAATTGTCTCCCCCGAGAAACATTAGACATCTTCAATGTTTGCAATCCATGGAAAATTTATTAAGGAGATTCGTCGTCAACTTTTCCAATTTGACTAGAGGATTTATGCGTATTTTGAAGAAGGACACTACCTTTTTCTAGGATGAGCGAGCCTAAGAGTCCTTTGATGTGCTTAAGTGAGCCTTAGCATCGGCCCCAGTGATTAGTTCACCCAACTATAGCCATGACTTTTGACTTTATGTGGTTGCATCCATGGAGACAATTGGTATGGTTTTGGTTCAGGAGGATGAGGAGCTCCAAGAGCATGTCATATATTATTTGAGCCAAAACCTTATAGATGTGGAGATCCATTATTCCCATGTGGAGAAACTTGCCTTAGCTACCGTTCATGTGGTTCAAAGATTGAGACACTATATTCTCCTCCACCAGACCTTGGTGGTAGCCCATGTCAATCCATTTCAATTCATCCTCACTAGAAGGATGATAGGGGGAAAGTATAATAAGTGGATTGTCATCTTGCAAGAATTTGATCTCGAGTTTGTTTCGGCAAAATCGAAAAAATCATTTATTTTTGTGGAGCTTATATCGGATTTCCTAAGCGAGGAGGAGGAGGAAGTTTGTGAAGATACGTTTGCTGATGAGCACATTTTCCTGATCTCAACTTTGGATCCATGGTATGGGGATATCATCATATATTTACAAACATTGAAGGTCCCTACTCACCTTTCATGGGATGAATGATGATGGTTACATCACGTATCCAAGAACTACCTTATAGTGGATAACACATTGTACCACCGTGGGGTAGATTCCTTTTTACATTGTTGTTTAAATCATGAGGAGGTTGATCTTGTGCTAAATGATTGCCACGAAGGGGCATGTGGTGGTCATTTATCTGGGATTTCTACAACCCAAAAAATCTTGAGAGCGGGTTATTTGTAGCTGTCGATCTTTAAAGATTGTGTGCCAGCCTTGCCAGGTGTTTGCAAGCAATATGCGCTCACGTCCTGCCCCGTTACATCCAATTATCACCGCCGGTCCCTTCACTAAGTGGGGGCTTGATTTCATGGATTGCAACCCAGCTTCAGCTGGGGGGCATCATCATATTATCGTGGTTGTTGACTATTTCATGAAATGGGCTGAGGCTATGCCCATGGTTAAATCCAATAGTGAGACAGCCACACATTTTGTATTCAACCAGATCGTTACTCAGTTCGGTATTCCAAAGGAGCCTGTCACGGACCATGGTAGGCACTTTCAGAATCGGATGATGGAAGAGTTGGCCTTGAAGTTAGGGTATAAGCAGGAGCATTTCTCCTTTTATTACCCTCAGGCGAATGGATAGGTTGAAGCAGTGAACAAATCACTTAAGTCCATTCTCCAATGAACCATCGCACAAAGCAAGACCAATGGGCATATCATGTTATATCCTGCTTTGTGGGCTTATAGGACTGCGATTAAGACTACCACTGGTTTTTCTCCATATCAGCTTGTACATGGAGTGGAGTCTATCTTGCGGGTTGAATGCGAAATCCCTTCATTGAAGCTATCCATAGAGTTCTTACTAGACACTTCCCCATTGGAGGAACGTTTGGTCCACTTAGAGAAGCTGGATGAGGAGCGTCGAGATGCCTTAGTGCCTCTAGAAGTGAATAAGTGTCGCGTTAAGGTTCAGTATGATAAATCTGTCTGTCCGAGGAGGTTTAGTGAAGGATATTTGGTCCTTTTTTGGGATCAAGCTAAAGAACCCTTGGGGGCAGGAAAGTTTAATCCCATGTGGCATGGTCCTTACGTTGTCAAACTTGTGTTAGAGAAGGGTGCATATGAGCTAGTAGATTATGAGGGGATGGCCTTAGAGGAGCCTAGAAATGGGCTCTATCTTAAAAAGTACTATGCATGATTCTCAGCCAGGGCTGACTATTGTATATTATTGTACAGTATTTTGCATAGTTAGGTTTTTCTTATGGTGATCAAGTTTGTGATTAGCTTTTGTTTCTTATGGAAGATGTCTATGGAGTCTTCCACCTTCATAGGATTCACTGATGTTGCTAGCCATCACACTCAACACTCAGCCTCTATTGCTTGGGTGATTTATACTCCTACAGGTCAAGTATTGTCTTCAGGATGCATATGTTTACGGACCTCTTCAAACAATGTTGCTGAATATAGTGTCGTTATCGAGCTTCTATGGGATGCCATTTCACATGGTATTCTCTCTCTTGAGGTACATCTTGATTCGTAGTTAGTAGTGTCATAGCTTAATGGCTTGTATCATGTTAGGGATCCAACATTATTACGAATATTCTTACATGTGAGATTGTTAGAATGGAAATTTGACAACATAACATACATACATGTTCTAAGAATTTATAATCAAGTTGCTGACTCATATGCTAACTATGTGTTAGATTGGCATTTGTTTCATAGACAATAATCTCATCACAAACATACATTTTTACACATGTAAATAAATAAATTGATCATCATAAAAGTTTTCCATTAAACATCCAAAATGTGATAATACATAAGTGTCATAATACAAAAAAGGGGCTTCCGAGCCACCAAAATATAAATACACGATAGTACAAAGATGTATCACTCCCAGGTATCTAAGCCTGGGGAGGAGGAGGGGGGTTCTGAACATGGAAAGTCACCACGGCTCTAGCTAGCAATCGAAAAAACTGCACCCATGCTCATGGTACACCCACCACCTGACGCTGCATGGCCTCAGGCAGGTCCTCAACCTGCACCATGGGTACACTATGTGTCAGCCGCACAAAGTTGGTGTGGATGCTTTGGAGCATTTGCTCCGCATCCACACCCATGATGTCATCTCCTCTTCCCCTCCGTCTATGATGAGGTAAACCATCAGGCCACCATGGTCCTACATCTGCATACATATGACAGGATGTCACTATGTGTTGTCACACAAAAACTTGTCTTTTGAGTCTATATATAAAAAAACACAAAAAATTTAATAATTCAAAAAACTTTGAAAAAAAAGGGTTGGGATTCGTTACCAATGTCACTGTATGCTGACCCTAGTGGTATAGGCATTTAGGGATCTCCCTGAAAATCTATCCCCGCATAGGGGTAATTATCAATGGCAACTATCTATCGCTGCCACCATGGAAAGAACTCAGCTGGATAGGGGTCGGACACCCTACCTCCACCTAGTCTGCGCATCTCATCTGCCTAGCGTCATTGGGCCAGATCTTGAACCCCATGAAGAGGAACGTCAACTCTAGGGATGAGTCCCGAAACACGCTCAAAGAAGAATGTGCTCAATATACTACTGAAACCAAAGTTTCGTACCCTGCCCATCTTGCAGTCACTAAGTTGTTGCTTCATGTTACTCAATAGCGCATTACTCCAATCATAAACTATGGGTCTCATGCACTCCACTACATAGAACATCAAGGGCCACGAGGCTTGGTGGAGTGAGGCTAGCCCTGCTATCCTGCCGAGTGTCAGTAGTATGGCCTTCAGGACCAGTACCTATATGGAGTTTTTTGGGATATGATTCCCAACCTTCTCTGTGTCTTAATAACAGTATACAACGATATACTCATCTATGGTGAGGCCACCTCTAGGCCCACAAGAACGTAGGTTCACCACATCCCCCCATTGGGACAATCCTGTAATGAAGTATATGTCCTCCACCTCTATAGTGAGAGACATCCGATCGATCTGGAAAGACTCTAAGTTAGGATCCCAGTATTCTACTAGCATTTGCATCAATCTTGGTTTGGCCCTTAATCCCCAAAGACACCAAAACTTGTAGAGCCCGCATGCACGAAGAGCTTGTTGAGACATTAGATTGCCCCGTACTGCTTCTTCTACATACTCGTGCTCTCGTTCTCTCCACTCTAGAACCATCCTGCACATTTAATTTAAGTTTTGATCATTACATGTCTTAGGAAAACTTAAATGCGGCCACATACATGACTGTTCACAAAACATCTGCGTATGTACGCGACTTTCGGCCATTTTCCGCGTATTCGCGAAAAAATCCTTGATTTCTGTGTGGGATGAGGAACATATCTTATATTGTCCTAGAAATCAATTTTAACCATGGAAATTACAAAAATTTACATGTAAATGAAAGAGCAGGGCATGGGAAGTTACCTAGAAAAAACGATGTCGAATTCCGCCTACTGAAACTCCCGGAATTCACGTTTGAAGTTCTGAGCTTAATTGGGTAAAAATTTCAAATGATATATAATGTTTTGAATTTTTACTATTTATAGAAAATTTTCAAATTTTTGAAAATTTGTACCGCCTTTCTATAGTTTTGGACCGTTTCTGACCCTTTTGGACCATTTTTGACTAATATGATGATGTAGGAGACCGTTTTGAGCGTCGTTTTGACCATTGTTTTGACCCGTTCGTGCCATTTTCAGGTATGATGTTTAAACTGGCATATAGGTTAGATTTCACCTTCGTTTGCATTTTGCATGACCTGATGACCATTTTATTATAACCTTAGGTACGAAACCATTCTATCCTGTCACGTAACCTTCTTGCTATTTTAGAAGTGACATGATGTGAATGGTAGAGTTTGACCTTACATGGGTGCCCTAGTTAGCTCCTTGTTTGCATTTGGCACCCATGCTGAGACTTTGTCCTTTAGGGTGTGGGAGTCCTTTCTATAGTATCACCATGAAATTTCACAAGAGCCTCATACTCCTCTTGATCTTTTGTTGAATGTTTCCCCAAGATTCCCTTATGTCAAGTTGTAATTGCATTTTCATGAGCTTTGTCTGCCTCATTGAGCCTTATGCCATCTTCTCTGAATTCAAGTATCAGCCATATAGCCTGTGCTTGTCTCATGTCTAGCCACGCAGAGCCATTTTATATATCCTTTGCAGCTCAATTCCCTATTTTTACCAGGAGGGGACTTTCCCCCAAGTGTCGCTATCCTACACATGTGTCCTTGCATTGAGCACAGGTATGTTCTGCCTCTTGGAACTAGTTTGTTTTCCCATTTGACACTCGTCTCCTCCTAGTCTGTGACTTTAAAGAGATTTTGTTCTTTTTAAAGCTTTTCAAATATTTGAAAAAAATCCAAAAAAAAAATAAAAAAATAAAAAGCTGGAAAGATGTTATCTTTGGCAGCAGTCGAGTCGTGTCGCCTTCGAACAGAGCACTGTATATCACATCCGTTGATTGGGTAAATAATTTGACTTTAGGAGCTGTACTCATTTCTATGAGTTTATCTCCACTGACTGGTTAAGCTTCCAGTCCCTATGGAGCCTCTATCGATACCTCCTGTGTCGCAGAGATGTCCCAGTTTTGTATATCGAGTCTGTGCTACCTACATTCAGTCACCATTTTCCTTTATGCTCTTGTTTGAAGGAAGTTTAAACTTGAGTCGGGCATTCCTCAGTTATCTTGACTCTACATGTCGGCCATTCCCGGTACAGTTACTAGTTCATGCACCTTTTGATCAAGTCCTTACACATTATACACCTTTGTTGAGTACCTCGTGTTGGATGATGGGGGATGCCTTAATTCCCTCCTTCCAGTGGATTTCATCCCATTGAATTTAGATCATTTATTCTGGGATAGGAATCTACAGTCATTTTTGAGTGCCTTGAGACTTGCAGTCATGAATGGCAGGTTCTCTCGCTATCGACAGTTTTTTGGGAATAGATTAATGTCCCCTGATCGATGGATTCTCTCAAGTGTTCAACCTCAACACATTTATTCACACTTGTTAGTTTGCACTCTAGTACCTTGATTCCCCTTATCATTATCGGTGGGTGATCTCGTGTCTGTTAATGGTATACATTAATGACCGGTAATCAGACGATGGACTACTATGTTCGACCTCGACACCTCTATTCACATAGTAGGATATGTACTCGTAGAGGTTTTCTTAGAAGACCTTCCAGATTGGTGGCATCTCATATATGCTACCTCCTTGATCGTGCCAGTGTTCATGAGATTTCAGCTCTCGTGACTTGATTCCAGTATATGTCAGATATTTCCAGCCATTATGGAGATCTTGATCCACTATACATCTTCAGCCTTCATAGAGATCACGATCCTTTGTATATCTTCATCATGGATATTCTGAGCTATTTATATTGTACATGGCGATGACCACACATGTCATATTTTGTATCATGCCTATTCATGGCCATTGTACTCTGATGTATCTAGGATTGCTACATCTACTTGCAGTTATGTGCAGAGTTTGATCATTGTATTGTACTGATTGGATGTCTAGTTCTTCCACTAGGTTCTTCATCACTCCACTTCTAGGATGGAATTATAATGTATTTCGGCCATCGTATGACCCCTCTGACCTCACACATTAGGGGGCATCTGTTACAACTGATTTTACCACACATGGTGAATCACACTTTTATGGCCTTCCTTGTCCCTCTGCAGACTCCTTAGACCCCATGGGCCATTTTTGTACCTTTGATTTTTCCAAAATCATCCCTAAAAACATGTAATAATTTCCATATGCGACTTTTAATCCCTTTCTCGCATATATACGCGGATTTGACCCTTAAAACTGCATACATTAGGATGTGTGCAAAAGGACAAATGATTTTGGAGTTTTCCTTGATGTGGATCCGAGTCACTTGTCTCTTGACCTTCCATATGCCTTGAGATCGCTCGAATCCGACCTTCCATTACCCCATTGAAGAGCTATATAAGGAACCCTTTGGGTACATTGAAGAGAGAGGAATTGAAGAGCAAGAAAACTATAGTCCATTGTTGCCAAAGATTATACTTGAGTCTGCATCCCTTTGTCCCTTGGAGCACTTTGTGTTCTTTTGAATATTTCCTTTTGCTTGTGAGATTTGTATCGAGAAATGGAGGATTGAAGTGGTGGAGGCCCAAGTGGGGGACTCAATTTCTCCGATTTGTAGACGTGCCGATAGAGGTTGTCACTAGAGTAATCTCTGTTTTATATCAATAGAAATATCTTTTCCTATCCAATAATGTATATTTAAATGAGTATTTGATTGATGGATGCTTTTAAATGCTTATATGTGATTGATTATATATGCTAGAGTAGGTCTAACACAATTATATATAGCATGCTTGTCTTGTTTGGTGAGTGTTGAGATAGCAATTTATCAATACAAGCTGGAGTTGGAAATCTCAATGGGGATCTACATCAACCATCCGGAATAAGGTACAAATTGAGATCCTTTAGTGTTAGATATTTGGTTTCTCTTGCATATAGCAAATGATTGATTTCTGGATTCAATCTGTTTGTTGTGGTACCCCAAGCCATAGGAACTTCTCTCCGTAACACTCTTCTTTTGTGAAGGTGACTTGGCTCAGTTGGACACCCTCTTCTTTCATGGAATCCTTGGTGGTTCCATCTGCATACTAATCCTGTCTTCCTCAATTGGCGTACCAATTGGTGGTGAATGATGGACACTCCCACTTGAAATCACATGTGCCATCCTTGCAATCTCTCACAAGATCTCAACAAACTCTTTACTAGGCTCTTCAATCGCACTCTTCTCTGCTAACACAACAATCCCAATGGTTCCTCCCATTAACATCCTGCCAAGTCTTATAGCACGGGAGCACCTGTGCAAAATATTTCCAATTGTTACAACCAAATCCACTGCTTATCAACTAAATCTGCCACTGATATGCTCAATCTAATGGTTGGATCCGCCATATATGTGCATCTCATCCACTGGCGTCTCCATCTGACTAGTTTAATTGCTGCATTAACTTCCCGATTTAACCCTATCGTGCCCCTACAAACATCACCACACTTCTTCCTTGCTATGACCTCAACACTTTACCTTGCATTGTCACTAGTTTCTAGTGCGCCAGCCTCCTTAGTACCACCTCGTGCTTTTGTTTCCACAATGTCTTAAGCATCACATTGCACCAAGCCCTACTGGTAGGGCTTGAGTCGGCTTCCATTCACTAAATTAGGAAACATCGCACCATCTAAATGTTCCAATTGTACTGCACCTCCGCTACTAATGAAATTGATTACATAAGGACCTAACCAATGCATTTTCAACTTACTTGGATGTTTCACAAACTAATTGTCATATAGCAACACCATATCACCTTACTGGAAATTCTTGGTTTTGATGTGTCGGTCATGCGATGCTTTCTGGTGATCCTTCTCAATGCACTGATGAAATACTGTGACGAAATGATCTTCTTCCTACTGCACCAACTGCATTAGGTTCTCTTCCAGTGCTCCTTCGTCATCCATCCCTGTTGCTACTGCGATTTTCATATGTGGAACAATACATTCCATTGGCATCACTGCTTCTTGGACATACACAAACTTTAATAGTGTATTTCCTGTCAACTGTTTGCAAGTAGTTTGATAGTCCCATAAGATTTCCAGAATCTTCAAATCCAAATCATCATGACTTGCATTGCAAACCTTTGTGAGTGCATTCTCTAATACTTTATTAAATGCTTCAACTGTCCCATTATATTCTAGATGATAAGGAGTACTCTTCTTGTGCTAAATATGGAACTCATATGTCAATGCACTGATGGTTTGATTGATGAAATGACTCCCATGATCGCTCATCAAGATCTTCAGACACCAAAATTGAGTGACAAGGTTGTCAAACAGGAACGTTGTGTTGATGTATTTGTAACTTCGGAAAGTATTCACTTGTATATCTTATGTATTATACCCCAATGTTTATTGCAGGAAGTATTTGTAATGTAATTGAGTCATGTCATGCCCCGATGTTCTGATCGAGAGATTCAATAATGTAAACAAGTCATGTAAAGTCATAGAGTATAACCCTCCTTATTGATCAAGGGTTACAATCCCTGCAGTTGTGGGGCCCTAGGGTTGTTAGACTCTCCTAGAGAATTCAACCCTAGTGATTTATTGTCAAGTCAGGAATTAGTATAAATAGAAAGGGAGCCTCTATATTTAACACACATTCACTCACACTTAGTTGTAGCACATAAATGGGAGAGAGAGAGAAGAAGCTAAGACAATAGAGAGAGATACTACTACTGTCGAGAGATCATCTTACTGTCTTTGGGTTTTACTTTTGGTGTTGATTCTATCTCTAAGGAAGCTACAGGGTTTTCTCCTTTATGGTTTCCTCAAGGAAAATCTTTCTGTTCATTGTCTCTCATGATTGATTGATCTGCTTGTTATTCTCTCAGATATTATCCTAAGATCATATAGCTTAAATTTTAAAAATCTAACACCTTGTTGTAGTCACAGCAGTGCAATCTATCATTGGTGCTACTTTCTCCCACCTTCTCAAATAAAATGTCACTGTGATAATATATCATGCACCTTTCCTTTTCCTGGTGGTTTTATTGGTCCCACAAAATCCACTGCCCATTTATCAAATTGATGCAATGTTACTTGAGGTACTAAGGGCATATCATCCCTTCGTGAAGGCTTCCCAATTCGTTGACATACATTGCAACTATTTTCATAATCTTCTGCATCGCCATGTAGAGTTTCCCACCAAATTCTGGCAAAGAGTAACTTCCTGGTAGTTGTGTGACCTCCATAATGTCCTCCAGAAACCCCCTCATGTGCTTCCACCAATATCCTTTCCTACTCATGTGGTAGGACACATCGACATAGAATCTCATCAGATCTCATCTTATAGAGTTGTCTAGAAATCAACTTGAAATTTGCATCCCAAACAACCAATTGCTCTTCTAATATGTGGCAAACCCCTCCGGTGTCGTTCTTATCACTAAAAATTGAACTATTTGCTCATAATCATCATCAACCATTCCAATATTTAATATATGTGCATCAGGTAGTCTATCCTCAATGTTTGTTGGTTCTTCTCCTGTCTCAATTTGTGACAAATGTTCAGGTCTAGCATTCAAGCGACCTGGATTCAAAATGATTTCAAAATCATACTCTTGGAAGAGTAGCATCTAGCAGCATATATTCTCCCCCCCCCCCAATATAGGCTTATTCACCATGTATATTAACATGGAATGATCAGTGAACATCTTGAAATTTCCTCCCAATAGATAGTGGTGAAACTTTTGCAATGTATAGACCATTTCCAACCCTTCTCTTTTAGTTGTGGTGTATTTTCCTTCCACAAATGACAACTTCCGATTGGAAAAATAAATCAGATGATCAATATCCCCTTCCCATGGTTTTGCAAAAACGACTTCTAACGCAATTGACGACGCATCAACATGGACATGGAATTCCTTCGTCTAGTCTAGAAAAACCAATATTGGTGTTGTGACCATCTTCTTCTTCAAAGTGTCAAGAGTCCCCTTACACTCGTGACTCCATTCGAACTGCACATATTTCTTCACCAACTTCTCCATTGGCATTGTGATCGCAAGGTATCCTCTTATGAACTTTTGATAATATGCCATATGTCCCAATGTCACTCTAAGCTACTTCACATTTGTCAGCTGGGAAAGTTAACAATGAGCGAAATCTTGGATGGATCAACCAGCATCCCTTCCTTACAGACAATGTGCCCCCACAAAAATATCGAATGGTGCACAAAATATGCATTTTTTTGAATTCAGCGCAATCTAATGTTGTCGACACTGCTCCAACATTAGTCGTAGATTTGCAAGATGATCCTTTACCAACCCATACATCATTTAATCATCCATGTATACCGCTAAAAACTTTTGAATAAATTATTTAAACGTAGCAACTACGGTCCTAGAAAATATCATAGGTGCGTTCTTGAAGCCAAATGACATCATCGTGTGCTGAAAGCATCACCACTCAGTCCCAAAAGTCAACTTATGTCAATCCTCTTTCGCAATATTGATCTGGTTATAGCCAAAAAATTCATCTATGAATGAATAGATCTACTGACCACCTACGCCTTCTAACACGTCATCAGTAAATGATGTCAGGAATGAATCATGAATCCATGAATCATTAAGCTTCTTGAGATCAACATAGATACAGACCTCACCTCTATTCTTATCTTGCATGAACATTGGACTGATCCACTCTAATTCTTCGACTAATTATATGATTCCTACATCCAACATTCTATTAATTTCAACCTTCACTCGTTCCTTGTATAGCAAATTCAGATGATACAGATGCTGCTTCACTAGATCCGCATCTGGCTTTAGTGGGATTTTTATTTCTCCCAAATCTCCTAAGATACCTTTCATTTCAGAAAATTTAGTCAGAAACAAGCCTTGAAATTCATGCAACATATCGGGGATCTTTGCCATAGTTTCTTCATCCCAATAATATCCTATTTTGGCGAACTTTGGTTCCTCCTCTATTCCAATGTTGACCTTCTAAATCATCAACGGTCAGTGAATTTTTTCCGTCGGCATATCTGGTGCTGTGATTTTCTGGATTCACTCAGATTCTATAATATTAATATTTCTTGTTTCATCTATATCATTAGGTCCTTATGCTACATTGTAACACTCCATCATTGGTACTTCATGGGATTCTGCAGGATATGCGACTCGAACTATCTCCACGACAATATCACAAATATGTTGTAGCATGCTATGAATCACTGGATAGACATCCACAAAACTTAAGGTGTGGTTGAAATAGATCATCAAGTCCTCCCATGCCGTGATCTCTCTTCAGAGCTCGACTGATACATACCACTGTCATGCCATTTTTTCCAATGTGTGTATAAAATCATGTACCCACTCATCCTTTGGTAATGAAACCCACATGGTTTGACAAGCAAGCAAATGATCATTGGGATCATTTCTCCCATCATACATCTCAACTTAATAGTTCTCTGCTTCACCAAAATGAACTTCCATCAACCTATGACACATCTACCACCCATTGATCGACTTCTTATGTGTCACCCACCAACATCCTGGAGTGGCCTTCAACACCTCGTCCAACACCAATAGCCTTTTTGGTTCTGAGACCATGTATTCAAAGTCAACAATAAATTCAGGAAAATCAGGCAATCCTTCATATTTCGGTAACTAGAAAACCTTCGTTGCAACCTGACATAGCGACTGAGTGATTCTTCCACACTTACAAATCGATACCTCATGCTCTGATTCTACCGATTTTCCATTGCGTCATTAGAATCTAATGATGTAGAGATGGAACTTCTCCATCCCAACTCTTTGCCTGCAGTGGGATGGACATAATCCTATGAAATGTTGTATGCATGGTCCCATCCTCCTACAACTTCTTCCTTGACTGGTTCGGCATACCATCTTCCTTTGCTTGGATCCAATGGGGCTATGACTCTGATATCATGGTTCTCAAAATTCATCACACAATTATTGAATTTTATCAACACCAAGATGTTGTTATCCCATCCAATCCCTACTATTGCAGGATAGGAGCTTCCTTCATCGACAATCTCAATAACATCAAAATCCCCATATGTCCACATTCCTTCGAATTCCACCATTAAGCATGGTAATTGTCCAATTAGCGACACCCTGGCCTGATTAGCAAGTCACAGTTGCACAGGGGACCAAACCAACTATGGTTTCCCAATATTCTCCCATGTGTTCTTTGTCAAAATGTTGACATCTGAGCCCATATCCCAAATAACTGAATCCACATCATAATCCCCAATATGGAAATTCATCTGCATCTCCTTTCCAGTTTTCTTCTTATGCAGGGAATTCACAAAAGAATCATGTCGACCCTTTCCTGGTCGATAGAGAAGACTTGCGATCTTGAATAGCATGTTGGAATATTTTTCTAGAGATAAACAACAATCAAAGAAATTTTGTAGTGTTCCATGCTTCCGTGATGGTCCTGCTACCATGTTGAATACAAAATAGGAAACTTACCCATATATCTTCTCATGGTATCATGTGCTTCAAAGTATGTGTCCCTTTCAGTGTCGACATCAAATTGCACATTTTCTCGACTTGCCAGTCAAACTTGTGGGATCATACCATCATCTCCTATTGTCGTGCCTCCATGAGTGATTATGCCAACATCATCAAATTGAGTTGTTGGTTCCACTGAGATATTCCTGACCGTTGGTCCTTGGTTCTGGTTTGGTGGTGGATTCACCGGCTAGTTTGCATCTTGATTCACATTATGATTCTGGTTCTGCACTGGTAGAATATTCTTCTCTTTCCATTTTGAAATCAATTGTGGACAATCTTCCACTGTATGGTCTCCAACAGTACAATAGGTACACTATGACTACAGGTTTGGAGAGTCTCGCTGATAATTACCCAATACAACACAATTATAGCACTGTACAGGTCCTCATCCTTGACCAAAACCTTTGTTTTTTCCTCCTTGGAATCCTCCGTGAAATCCTCCTTGATCGTGATACTGCAGTTGATTAAACTATTGATGTTGTGGTGGATTCGGTTGTGGTTGAATGTAATGCGGTCAAGTATACTACGGCTATTGCAGAGCATACTGCATCTGGTTATATTGTGGTGGCACCAAAGGAAACTATAGTGGTGGTACAAAATGCGGGTGCAGATGCACAAACTGCGACTGTGGTTGTACCACCTGCAATGGTTGTTGCGGTGGCATTCTCTCCTCCAATCAGTGTTCTTTCCCCTTCATATTGTATGTATCCATTGTCCTTTCTTGGATCATATCATATGCATAACAATCCTTGTCTTCGTGACCTACAAAATGAAAATAAGTATAATACAAATTCATAGGCTTGTATACCATCTTCTAAGGATTCAAAAATTATTCATGTCGATGTCCATGAACTTGACATATTTGACACCATGGAAAGCCACCTTGACTTAGCGGATTTGGAGCTCCCTATAGCAAGTAATTTTAGAAATATGGGAATTGATCCTTATGGTGTCCTTCTGCATGACATCAAGTACACCATACTTTCTAACGATGCTCCCTTCCCTTCTTGATATCTTGCAATTGTATCGTCAAATTCACTAGTTGCGATTGGATATGATTCATTCCAAATCCAATTTCTCCAACTGGTGATGCTTCCAACTTCATTGCAACCTCCATAGCCTCACTATATGTCGCAATATTCTACTGCATTAATGGAATCCTAATATGTGGTACTAACTCTATGATGAACCACTCTTTGATTTGTACATCGCTCATTCCAAAAATAAATGTCTCCATCAGCGTCTTAAATCATCGATCAAAATCCCAGACTAATTCATTAGGATATTTCTTGATTTATTTCAGGTCTTTGATATATTGCGATTCAGACTTGGGATTCCCAAATTCTTCGATCAGTCCGTTTCTAATTTCTACTAGATTCTTCACTCAGTTCCCTGTCGGAACATGCATGAACTTCATGTACTTGTCCAATGCATGACCCCAAAAAGTTGTCGCCAACTGACCCTTCTTAATATCCTAATCTAGGACTTGCTTTAGAGTCTAGAGTGCTTCGCATAGAAACCAATATTGTTCAGGATCCTCGGTCCCGTTCCCATGAAAGTGAGGTAATTTTACATAATTTCCCGCCATCCTGGGCCTTCTTCCTATATTCGATAATCCTCTACTATTATTGTGTTGATGACACATCGAGAAATTTGGTGTCGAGCTCGTATCTATTCCTGAGTGCGGCGTAGTGCATGAAGGTGTAGGTACATTGTTTCTCCAAGTTGGTATTTTCTCGGGCTTGGGCGTAGCCTGGTTCTCTCCTTCGTTGTTTTAGGATCTCTTAGTCCCTTGTGATCTTCTCTCATATATTCTTATTCCGGTCGCACTAGGACTCTCCTTAGTCCCCTACCTATTCTCTTACCGAAACGTTACCCCACTTCACAAAATACCACACTCTTCTTCGACTTCCCTCATAGGTTTGTCGTAACTCCCATCCATCTACCCCGTATCAATCCATTCAACCCTCATATATTTAGTACCCATAACCTCCGCACACCAAATATTTTACTCTTTGGATTTCATCTTCAATATGTCATTTTCACATATAATCATTTTAATCCACAATTGTAGGGATAATAGAAACCTATCTCTTGGTCCTTTGAATAATTCTCTTTTTGCTTTAGTATAAGACTTGACTGTGTCGACCGTGAACTTAGTAATGTATCCTTCGAAGGTCTTGTCGAGCCACACTTCAACAACCCTCAATGCTCTCTTGTCTAATTCCTTCGCCTTCTCGATGAAATCTAGGGTCCAACAGGTAGGTTCAACTCCTTGAAATTTTGTCTTCTGATAGGTCAGTTGCGTGAACCACTCGTACAAGATGATCGGATAATCGACAAAGAAATACTTGTGGATATCATAATAGATATGCCTTCCCAACCACTCTTCTGTTGTTAATATGGAACTTGGATTTTCTTCCACTGCGAATTCTCAAGCCTTCTGGTCGAACCAATCTTGAATCTCTGGTCTTGTCGGATGCCACAACGTATCCTCCTTCTCCTCATACTATGTTCTTGGAAACAAAAATATTTGTTGACATAGATCTGTCAACATGGGTTCACACTCTGTTGACACCCCTAACTCAGCGATCTCCCATAGCACCGGCCCAGACAGTTTTTACCCTGTCGAGAAGCACCTGCGAAGCAGATGAAGTATCACCTGAGATGTTCGGGGGAGAACTGTTGGAACCACATTTCTGCACTAAGAAGGAGGTTTTTATGCATCTACTATTCAGTTATCGCAACATTACTCAAATATTAAGGCATGGATTTTACTTTTACTCACTCATATCAGAAACCATCTATATTGCACCAGTACATTAGATTGCAACATTATGTTTACTCATGAACAAATCGATTAGAATGATATCATTTGGAACACAGAGACATCACATCATTCATAAATAAAAACCATATTGCAGCATTGAATTAGTGTTGATTCAAAAGGATAAGAGATGATGGTGAAAATAAAACTGACATAACTTCTAACGATAGAAGAAAATGACTTCTGGCAACTACAAAACTGACTTTTGACATTTGAATTCTTTTTTAGAAAAGTGCATTCAACCCCATTTTTTCATAGGATGAATTTTCCCACTAGCCTCACACATGCATTTAATGATGGGATTTAATATCCAAAAGGATGTAATTGTCATATTTAAAGCACAGTGAAAAAATTGGATGAGTTCTAAGGTGGACACTAGGAAGATAAGGATTTAGTCTCCCATAGGCCCCCTTTCCTCTTCCCCTCTAGTATAATAATATCCCCTATAGTGCTATTTATATATCCATCTTAGACCAAATATTATTTTCCATCATTATATTTACCTATATTTTTGTAATGTCCCTACTTGGAATTTTGGAGAAAATTACAAGTTAGGCAAATTCAAGTTTGGCTAGTCATGACTCTAGGGGGTTAACTGACACCAAATTGTCCTAAATTTGAAATACAATGGTATAGTTAGCCTTATCACATACCAATATTACCTCTGAACACTTTGAGTGTGACTTCAAGCCTCTGCAACTTGGTATCTTCCTCTTCCAAGTGGCACGCGTTGTCTTCTTGGTATCTTCCTCTTCCATGGGAGTTAATCTCCTTAACTAATTTAAATTCCTTGGCTCATGATATTCTATTTTACACCACATCACCCTCCAATAATGTTACATTCCCCATGGATTCTATTTTGGATGAAGATCATGTCAAGTGTATGGGGAATCTAGTCACCCAAAGGATCCACAAGCTTCCAAGTGTCTTCATGAACCAATTCCACCTTAATTTCTTAGAATCTATTATTTATGTGACCCATTTAAATGTGAATATTGTAAACTAAAGTCCTTTTGGGTCCCATATCCGCTTATTACAAAATTTATGTCTCCATCTCAACGTATGGAACTAGTAGGTTGGTGAAACATTATTTGCAAGTAGTCTTATTTAATTGGGGACATGATATTGACATAGTTATACCGACAAGGGTTCACTTCACAATGATGCCAACAACTACCTACACATACTCCCTAAACATTGGTCTGGAAAGGATTTACTCTTTCTAGCAACACCTACGGAGCAGGTGCAGTCTCACCCGAGATGTCTCAGGGAGGGCTATAGGAACAAAGTTTCCCCAATGGGAAGAAGACATAGCACTATCTTTTTCCTAATCACAACATCACCCAGAAATTCAGGTTCGTAACCACATTATTAACCAGATCTACTTATCATCATTATTCACAATCACATTAACCCATATTTTGATCGACAAAGACATCAACATACATCAAATCGATAAGTACTATGATACCTCGTATCATTCACATTTAAAGGAAAAACATAGATGTGGCATAATCATTCATCAACTTATCTAATCCATCATAGATTTAACCTGATAATGCATAAAAGAGTTTATCAACACATAATTCATATTTGAAACATCTTCAGATACAACGCAGCCCACAGAAACAAGACATTATATCTCAAAATATCAAAATGCTAATCAAATCCACTTCATAAGACAGAGTCTTCATAACATCAATACCAGAAATGAACCACAAAAGACAACATCAACCCTCAGTTGATTGATTCCATGCTAATATATGCCTCTTTGATTTACAATCCTAACTCTACTTATAGGCTCACTAGGTCGTTACAAAATGGCCCACTTGACCAATCTCTAACTAACTCAACCAAAATATCCTAGTTTGTCGATTTCTTCCTCTATTGCGGTTGACTTTTATCTTTGTCGACATCCTTCCTCTCGGTGGCAGTACCACACTTTGTGTGCTCCAACCCCTTTCCAACACATGACAGTTTTATGTCATCATGAAAAGCCACTGAAAAGCCAACCATATGGTCCATATAGTTATCACGCATGCTTAGCCATTCACTAGATTGGCCTTGGCCTTGAGCTTCACACTAGGAATCCAAACTAGCACATTTACATCATTTTACATATTCTAATTTAATACATTGCAAGTGTCAAACTATGGATATTACATGAAGTCTCATTATTCTCACTTTTTATTTTTTTTATTCATTTGGACCTCAAGAGGATTCTACTATAACAATTGGGATTTACCATAAAAGTGTATAAAGATCCTTTATATCATACCCAAATAATTTATACATAAAAAATGCATTATACAAATTATACTCTCATGTCACAAAATTATCATAAAAAATGCAGTATACAAATTCTATATACTAATGAGAGGAAGCAAAAAAAAACCTTCGACAAAAACTAAATAATATCTTTGTAATCAAGATTTACTACATTTAAAAAGCAATACAAGTAATCGCATATTGAATGTTTCACTTTGCTTGAAGATAAAATGGGCTGCCATATTGATATATAGCGATGGTATAAAACCTATATTTATGCTACGCAAACACTAATTTAGTTCCAACACAATGAATTTTTCCTTAGGAATCTAAGTAAACATGACTTAGCACAAAATTTTGTTTAACACTTTTTAGCATGTGATGGTTTGGTAACTTGCTCCCTAGTGGGAGGGAGCATAGAGTTTGGGGAGAATAGACCCAATTCTGATTCCATGTAGATTCAATTTTTTTCCGCGCGAAATAAACAACAACTTTATATTATATAAAAAAAATTGTGTCTACAACATTATAACCTTCATATGGTAAGTCATCTTCGCAGATCCTTTGTAGAAAAGAGTTAACATCTCTAGCCTAAAAAATTTCACTCTCACGGTCTTATATTACTTCCATACTAAATAAACAACATACCAAAAAAATAATACTAAAGCTTTTACAAAATAAAATATCAAAAAAATAAGCTAGTCAAAAAGCCACCCAACCACAAATTGTCTAATAAAAGACCATCATATTCTCATCATATGAAACTCGGTCTACATGTATGTGCATGAGACCCATCTCGGAAGAACTTAAAATAAATTTAACCATCTATCTCACCAATTTCTCTTTTTAATAGCCTATCTGCATCAACATTTAGTTCTTTGAAAGTATGTTGAAAGGAAATGTAAGAGAAATCCATCATCAAACATCTAAATTTTACCATCCAGTGATTCAAAACTAGTGAGTGAATGCACAAAATACTTTTATCCCAATTAGTAATAACTTGAGAATCACCAACAATCTTAATAAAACATATCCCCCTTCTCTTAACAAACCAAAGTAGGAAAACTAGAGTAGGCCCCATAAAGCAAGAAACTCCACTCCAGTATTAGTTCCCCTCATGGCTCCCATCCATAACTTAATCGCATAATTCAAACCAAATCTTAAAACCAGACCATTGCCGCATAATGCACCTTGTCCATCCCCGTAAAAAAAATGAGCCGATATCTTGTCACCAATAACGAAAAATAAATAGATCTATAAGCTGTTAAGAACCAGTGTCAACCTCCCTCTTTATTTTGTTAGTATATTTTGTCGGGCGCATATGCTTTGTAAGTCGTTCCATTAATATGTTGTATTATCCCACATTCATGGGGAGTAAGCAGTGGTTGTTAAGTCATCTAGTTAATATGTTGCATTATCCCACATTCATGGGGAGTAATAGTTGTTTAGAATAGACTTAGTATATAAGTATATGTTGAGGCTAATGAAAGCATCAAAGAGTTATTTTGTATTGAGCTTGCTCAAAGGAGTTTTCCCCCTCAAAGTGGCATGCAATTAGAAAATCTCTTTTGTGATCCATAATTTTTGTTATATCGTGCATTCTTATTGTTTATTGTAGGAGGTTCTACACATCTGGTATCAGAGCACTTTCTTGGGCTCGTTGGGTGGAATTTCTGGAAAAACAAAATTATGTCATGCTTCTTGGTGCTATGAGACTTACAGTTGTTCTTCTTCTTGCAGCAATATTATTCATCCGGATCAGGGATTAAACCCTATCCGCTTAACTGTGGGAAGTACTTGGGCATAGCCCTAAAACTCATTGTGAGGAGTACCACAGGAACCCTGAAGTAGTTGGCCATTGAGAGGACCTGCCAAGAGAAAAGAGAAATGACCCCCACCAGATTAACTAGATTCGCATCCGTGAGGAAAACCAAAGAGCTGTCATTTGTTTCCAAGTGGTTAGCAGTTTTACCTACGCCCATGAAGTGAGGGATACTTCTCCAATACTCAAGCCTCAGACAGCCTTAGTGGCCAAGTGACTACCTTTGAACCATTAGGAAGCCAAATATACCTGGGTTCCATATCTATTTACAGTTGATAATGTGTAGACTTCCGGACTTGTCGCATATGATTTACTCCATTTCTTGTTGATAAAGCACAGCTTCTAGCACCGCCATAGATCGATTTTTCATATCGATATAAATATCTCTTTTTTAGCCATATCTTCCTTGATTTAGCTCTGTTTCCCTTGAAACTTGACTATCACCCCCGTAATACCATTCTGCATATTCCTTCATTGAGGACCCTATCCCCAATTTCACTTCCTGAAGGCCAAAATTCCACATTTGTCAATTTTTACGGTTTGTCATAGCTTCTCTGATTCTCACCCACTCGCCTTCAAATTTTCCCACAGTGTTCGTTTTCCTTTTTTGCTTCATTGTCCCTCTCTAACAATTTTTCCACTTCCTTCATCCCGCCTCTGAAATTCACATTTTCTGCTTCTTGTCCCTGCAAAAGTGTCCAAAACCCCTTAAAACCCCAATTATCCCCTCGAATTTTTCCCAAATCAAAAATCTCATTTTTCTAAAACCCTCTCCATTTTTGTTTTTCTACCCATTTCCTAAAGAAAAAAAAAAACTTGCTTATGGTTG
>LPNX010506915.1:13342-78015 GCA_001517045.1 Pseudotsuga menziesii | reverse complement strand
TCCATGGCGACTCTCAAGAGTCCTTTGGAATACAGTTGATGCTCCATTCTGAGTTTCCATGTGTGGAAATTGTATGCAGTCAACATAGGTACTGAGGAGGTCACTGAGGAGGCCATCTGGATTTGCTTGTAGCGAATGCTTCACCTGTAGAAACCTGAAAATCGAAACATAAAGAGCAAAATAAAGAATTGAGCTATTGCTCACATTTCATGGAGAAATTGATCTTTGTCCTGCCGTGGCTCTGATACCATATTAATTCTTGCACATGATCTAGGAACTAAGATTCAATCTCATCAAAGAATTATTAACAATTACTCATGAATTGGAAATTTTCAGGAACCAAATAAGTTTCATCTCTGTATATTATATAAACAATAAAGAATTACAATACCATGCATGAGCCATGGCTTAACTCAATGAAGAATTCGAATAACTAAGGGACAATTCGAATTCCCATGCATGAGTCTAGCTTAACTGACTCTTTGCCATGCAATACCACTCAGTTAACCACTTGACAAAAAAACCTTAATTGACTCACCAATCCTAACTGAAGTTGGAGTGCAATAAATGACTTAATCTCAACTGAAGGAGATCAAACACATGTCATAGCAACCAACCATCAAGTGCTAGTACTGCATGACTCCAATAAACCTTGATGAGGTAACTGAAGCTGAACTGACCATCAGAAGTTGGTGAAGGCGCCTAGTTCACTCCAGTTCATTAAATAATAATAAAAAAATCAATAAATAATGATTAAATAATATATTTAATGCATGGAGGCGCCTTAACTGACTGTAACTGATTGGTTGAACTGAAAGTAACCCCCAGTTAGCAATTAGGTGCATGAATGTCAACCAGATCACCCCTGGAGTGCTCCAGTTAGGCTCCTTGACTGTAGGAAAGGATAAGTTAGCCTCCTTGACTGTAGGTAGGCGTTGGAGTGATTGGGATGATGGTAATTAATGCTCCTTGATGTCAATTAAACTTAGGATAGTGGTTTAACTAGGCCAATTTGACTGAAGAGTGTGTATGATGGTAAATGTTTCCAACAGTTACCCATGCCGAAGCAACTAAACAAATGGAAGAAGAACTTGTCTCCATCAAGTCCAAACTCAAGGATTTAGATAAAAAACTTCTTAGCCTCCATCTTCAGCATTCACCATTGAACAACAGTCGCCAACCTAAGTCTTCTGCAGACACTCGGTTCTCATCGTCTAGCAACTTTTGCAGGCTGAAGTTGGATTTTTCTCGCTTCAATGGTGATCATCCGACTGGATGGATTTATAGGGCAGAACAATATTTCAGTCTGCATAACACTTTTGATGTCAATAAAGTCCCACTTTCATCCTTTCATTTGGAACATGAAGCACTTCAATGGTTCCATTAGTACCTCAAGGCTCATGCAAAGCCAAACTAGATAGATTTTTCCCAACTCCTTTTGCAGTGATTTGGCCCTAGTGCTTTTGATGACTTCACAGAAGCACTCACCAAACATCGCCAAACTGGCACTGTGCAGGATTATCAGACAGAATTTGAGAAACTATCCAATCACACTAAGGGATTGCCTAATGCATTCTACCTGAGTTGTTTTATCAGTGGTCTAAGGGATGCAATCCGATCTAAGGTTAAAATGTTCTGACCCAACACAATGATGGAATCCCTAGGGTTGGCTAAGCTAGCAAAGGACAAGATTAGGGCTCAAGAACGCTCCAAATCCACTCTTGTTCCATTCAGACCTATGGTTCCCCAAAGAACCCAAAATCCGCCAGCTCCTAGAACCACTCCTATCAAGCATTTGTCTGAAGCAGACATCCAAGAACGTCGAGAAAAAGGGCTTTGTTATAATTGTGATGAGAAATTCACCCAGGGACATAAATGTGTTGAGAAAAAGCTCTATCTCTTGGATGTGGATTCTCCACCCGCACCTGAAATTTTTCATGATGCTCAAGATCCAATAGATGATGATGGTGACATTCAACAACTTCCTACTCCAGACAACCAACCATAGATATGTCTCCATGCCTTAGTTGGAGTCACTACCCGCCAAACCATGCGGGTCAGAGGGTTGTTTAAAAAACTCCCTCTTACAATACTCATTGATTCTGATAGCACTCACAACTTCATTGACCCGAGGATCACCAAACAGGCTGATTGTTTCATCCATCCTTGCTCTAGCTTTGAAGTCATGATTGCCAATGGGGGCACCTTACCTTGCAAAGGGAAGTGTCGTAATGTGTGCATATCTATGGGGGATTTTAACTCGCACTCTGACATGTTTGCCTTGCCCTTATGCGGATGTGATGTGGTTTTGGGCACTCAATGGTTACGGACACTTGGACCCATTTTATGGGATTTTGCTGAACTTTGGATGCAGTTTTCAATTAATGGTACCAAACACACATTGCGGGGATTACAACCAGGGTCTCTCAACCTCATTAGTTCGCATTGAATGGAAAATCTTCTTAATAAAAGTTCACATAGTGTCATCACTCAGCTCCATTTCATTTAGATGCAACCTTCATAAGTCTCAACTACTCCAATGGATCTCCAACAAATTTTTGATTGATATGCATGTGTGTTTGCTGAGCCAGTGGTATTTCCACCTTCCTGACCCAAGGACCATTATATGCCGCTCCTTCCTGGAAGCGTCCCTCCCAACATCAGGCCCTATCGCTACCGATTTCACCACAAGACATAAATTTAGATGCTTGTTCGCGACTTACTGAAGCAAGGTGTTATTCACCCTAGCGCTAGTTCTTTCTCTTCACTGATCCTTCTAGTCAAGAAAAAAGATGGGTCATGGCACCTTTGCATCGACTTTCGAGCACTTTATCACATCACAATCAAGGAAAATTTTCCAATTCCTGTTGTTGATGATCTTCTGGATGAGCTCCATGGTGCTCATTTTTTCTCCAAGTTGGATCTTCATTCTAGGTATCACCAAATTCGGGTCCATGCGGATGATATCCCTAAAACAGCTTTCCGCACACATAATGGCCATTATGAATTTTTGTTCATGCCATTTGGCCTCACAAATACCCCTTCCACGTTCCAAGCATTGATCAATAAAATATTTCGGCCCTACTTGCGAAAATTCATTATGGTATTCTTTGATGATATCCTCATCTATAGTAAAACCTGGGCTGAGCATATCCAGCATCTGGATCTTGTGCTACAACTTTTCTGTGATCATCATCTATGTGCCAAACAATCTAAATGTGTTTTTTGGGCAGAAGGAATTAGAGTATCTCGGGCATATTTTTTCAGCACAAGGGGTTCATGTCGATCCTGCCAAAATCGATGCCATGAAAAATTGGCCACATCCTTAGACCTTGAAGAGACTTCGTGGGTTTTTGGGACTTATTGGCTACTACCGCAAGTTTGTCAAGGATTATGGGAATATTGCAGCTCCATTAACAACTCTACTGAAAGAGGATGATTTTGCATGGACACCTGCTGCTGAGTGTGCATTTGAGAAACTTAAACAAGCTATGTGTACCACACATGTTCTAGCTATGCTTGATTTTTCCAAGCCCTTCACTGTTGAGAGTGATGCTTGCAACAATGGACTTGGTGCTATCCTCCTCCAAGATGAACATCTGATTGCATTCACCAGCAAATCCTTGTTTGGCAAGAATTTAGCTGCCTCTACATATGAGAAGGAAATGATGGCTATTTTACATGTCGTACATAAGTGGCATCCATACCTCTTAGGGAATCATTTATGCATCTAGACTCATCACCAGAGTCTGAAATATTTCCTGGAACAACGAGTCTCATCGCCAACACAACAAAAATGGGTTAGCAAACTCATGGGTTATGACTGCGATATCACTTACAAGAAGGGTAAGGACAATCTTGTGGTAGATGCTCTTTCCCGTACATTTGATGACCATGCTTCTCTTTCAGATATTTCTAAGCCTATTCCAAATTGGTTACAATCTGTTTAGCAAGGCTATGTCAATGAATCTTCCTTATCTCAAATCATCCAACAGTTGGCTAGTAATCCTTCTCTTGTACCGCATTACCCTTGGGATGGTTCTTCTATGAGATACAAGGGTTGCTTGGTGCTTCCCCAGAGCACAGATCTTCACCATGATTTCTTCTATGAACTCCATGCTTCTCTAGCGGCAGGGTACTCTGGGTTCGTCAAAACGTATGAACGGGCACTATGTAACTTCTTTTGGAGGGAATGATATGGGAAATTCAACAGATGGTTGTTGAATGTGATATTTTCCAGCGCCACAAGGGTGAAACTACACTCCTCCACGACTTGCTCGAACCCTTTCCGATCCCTACAAGGATTTGGATAGATATTTCGATGGATTTCATTGACGGGCTCCCTAAATATGGAGGAAAGACCGTAATATTGGTTATGGTTGATCGAATCTCCAAATATAGTCATTTTGGTGCTCTCAGCCATCCATATACTGCCTCCTTAGTCGCACAAATTTTCATGGACCAGATATTCCGTCTTCATGGTATCCCTTCTTCCATTGTCTCAGACCGCGATGCAACTTTCACAAGTCATTTTTGGACCGAACTCTTTCACCTCACTGCCACCAAACTGAAAATGAGTTCAGGATATCACCCCCAAATAGACAGTCAAACCGAAGTCACCAAAAAATGCTTGGAAACTTATCTTCGTTGCTTCACCTCTGAACAACAACATCAATGGGTAAAGTGGCTCACTCTCCCTGAATGGTGGTACAATGCTTCCTACCATACTGCATCTAAAATGACTCCATATGAAGTTGTTTATGGGTAACCACCCCTAGTGGTCCTTCCATACACCCCCCATAGTTCACCAATTTAGGCAGTTGACATGGTTCTTCAAAACCGTGATCAGATTCTCCAAATTCTGCAAGAGAATATTCACATGGCTAGAAATCGCATGAAGCAACAAGCCTATCAACACCGTTTTGAGCACACCATTCAAGTCAGTGATATGGTTTTTCTTCGTTTGTAGCCTTATAAGCAATCCTCCCTGAAACTCAAAGGGAATCAGAAGCTGGCTCCAAAGTTCTATGGACCATATAAATTTCTTCAGAAGATTGGGTCTATTGCTTATAAATTGGAACTTCCTCCTTCTTCTCGCATTCACCCAGTCTTTCATGTCTCTTGTCTCAAGAAAGTGATTGGCACCAACATCAGAGCAGACACTGTTTTACCAGAGCTATATACGGAAGGATCCATCATTTTGGAACCAGAGGCCATCCTCAATAAGCACACTCGTCAGCTTCGCTCTTAGGCCATAACAGAGGTCTTAATTCAGTGGAACGACATGCAACCAGAGGATGCTACATGGGAACCGCTCCTTCAGATTCAATAGCAGTTTCCACATCTAAAGCTTTGAGGACAAAGCTTTTTCTAAGAGGGAGGGGATGTTAAGAACCCGTGTCAACCCCACTCTTTATTTTGTTAGTACATTTTGTAAGTCGTCCCATCAGTATGTTATCATTTATCCCACATTCATGGGGAGTAAGTAGTAGTTGTTAAGTCGTCTAGTTAATATGTTGCATTATCCCACATTCATGGGAAGTAATAGTTGTTTAGATTAGACTCAGTATATACGTATGTGTTGAGGCTAATGAAAGCATCGAAGAGTTATTTTGTATTGAGCTTGCTCAAAGGAGGTTACCCCCTCGAAGTGGCCTGCGATTAATAAAATCTCTTCTGTGATCCATAATTTATGTTATATCATGCATTCTTATTGTTTATTGTAGGAGGTTCTCCACATAATCCTTCAAAGTAATTTATTCATGCCATTCAAAAAAGGATAATGTAATATTTATATTCACAGTCACAACATCGAGAAACAAATCTTGAAACATAGATCTATTCCTATCCTTCTAGACTTCCCATAAAATAAAAATGGGAAGTACACTTAAACACTTTTTACTTCTGAACCAATTCGATAAATTCTCGATCAAGGAAACACAATCCCAATCAACCAGAAAATGAAATGTACTTTTCAATTCATCCCCAACCTCCTCAAAGAAGGAGCAACTTCCAAAAATATGACTTCTAGATTCAGCTTCCAATTTGCACAATATACATCTACGCAACCCAATAAATCCTCTATTCTGCAAAACATCCTAATTTAAAATGTTATTTTTTAAACAGATCCAAACAAAAGCTTTAGTTTTTAAAGGACAGTGTTCCTTCCAGATCCATTCGGTCCACCAGGAAGAACTATCAGCACCCTCCTCATCAAGTATCAAATTATAGGACATCTTCGCATTCACTTATCCACTCTTCTTGTTATACTTCCAAACTAACATGTCAGAAATATTATCTAATGAAATCCCTGCATGATATAAATTATGAATGTATTTAGTCCACTCATCTTCTAGATTACCATTCAAATCCAACTCTTGTGTCATTATCCATTTGTCATCACCTCACTCCAATATAAATTGTGTTTGCTTCGGGACAACAATATTCTTTTTAATTTGTAACTCATCAATTGGACCCCAAGAGAGTCTATACTCATCATGTAACCTTACAATAGGGTCAATATCAATGAATACTTGATTTCCCCAACCAACAGACCATCACATGGCCTAATTTATTATAGGAAAACAGTTTAGCAAACTATTCTAGATAACAAAAACATTCTACTTCTTCTTATAATCCCTAAACCAATGAACTAGATCAAGTCGATTTAAGTATTTTGCTTTCACAATTTCCCCCATAATCCATCATTACAAAGGCTATTCCAAAGAATTTTAGCACAGAGAGCCCGATTAAACCAAGTTAAGTTTTTTATCCCCCAACCTCCCAATAATTTTGGCTTAGAAAGACTTTCCCGTGAAGACAAATGAAACTTCAATAACTCCAAGCTTCATGCCCAAAGAAACTAGAAAATCTTCTTTCTAATCATAGAAATAACTAAAGCTAGAATAATAAATAAAGAAAATGAATAGACTGGAATAATTTTTAGTATCGATGAAACCAAAGTAAGTCTACCTCTCATGGAAAGCCAACAAAAAGGCCAGCTACTAATTTTCCTCTGGATCCTCATATTTAGCCATTCTTAGTCCCTTATTTTGTAGCCATTTGATTTTAAAAGAAAACCAAGATACTTAAAGCCCTCCTTTAGCTCCACTATTGTATAAGGAAAAAGAGTAGAAATTTGGTTTCTTATATCCACATCATCACAAGAATAATAAAACTAGACTTTTGAGCACTAATTTCCAACCCCGAAGCATCACAAAAAATGGAGATAATAGACTAATAATGCTTACATTCTTCACAAGATCTTTCACCAAATAGAAGAGCGTCATCTACAAATAAAAGGTGGGTGATGTAAACAAACCTTGTTATCTTTCATCCCAAAATCTTCTTCTCTTCTTTTTCCTTTTTAATAAGGAGACTCGACCCTTCAATAGCCATAATAGACAAATAAGACGAGAAATAATAACCTTGTCAAATTCCTTTGTTGCTCCTAAAAAAGAAAGTAATAACACCATTAATCAAAACCACAAACCTATAAAAAGAAATACGACTCCAAGAAGTAATCTCATATTTTTCCTTTTTAATAAGGAAACTCGACCCTTCAATAGCCATAATAAACAAATAAGACGAAAAATAACAACCCTGTCAAATTCCTTTGTTTCCCCTAAAACAGAAAGTAATAACACCGTTAATCAAAACCACAAACCTATAAAAAGAATACAACCCCTAATCAAAGAAGTAATCTCATAAGTAAGATCAGTCCAGGGAAAAATAAATCTCAAATATGACAAAACTATCTGATCATATGCCTTTATAAAATCCATATTACATTCCATTTCGTTGTTATGAATTTAATCCTTCTTTATAACGCATTTAATTTTCATATGGAAATATGCACGGGAAACCCAGCAATACTTCCTCACATTAATGGATTGTAGAGGTGGTAAACCGCCGGCCATCCTCACAGAAGGCCTAACCCCAATGGACTCAAGGCTCGAACCCGTGACCTCTCCCCGAACCGAAAGAGTGTGCGCATGTCTTACCAATTGAACTAACTCTTGAGGCTATAATGCATTTAATTTAATTCCATAGTAGCTTAATGAGATGATAAGGAGAATAAGAAAAAAGTAGAGGGAAGCGAGTTAAGATGCTGCTTTTTTAAAATGTGACCAAGGGACTTGTTCCTTCCCCATTTAAAAAGTTCCAAACATAAAACATGTGCGTAGAAACTGAGTTAAAAGGAATCCACTTTCGATTAAATTTAAAGCAAAAATTCAAAGTTTGATTCCGTGGACTTTTGTATATTTCGTTTGGTTGTCACGCATATATACCCTTCTTATAACACATTTAATTCCCTACTTTAATTTTGCATGATAAGGGAATCATAGATAGTGGAAAGGGAATTAATCTTTTTAAAAGGAGTGACTAAGGGAATTTCTCTTTTTATTTAAAAAATTCAAAATATACAAATTTATATTTTAATGAAATTTATAATATTAATAATAATTTATTTAAAAGTTACAATTTTGTTAAATATTAGATTATTGTATAATGTAATTTATTTTTATATAATGTATAATTGTTATTTTTTAAATTTACATAATTTAATTCTTTTATTTATAAAAATTTGTATTTTTTTTCAAATTGGAATCTTTATTTAATTTTATTATTGAATAGAATTATTACACACAAATATAAGGAGTTGCAGGTTACTTTGAAATTGGTTACGACATCATTGTTTCACCTTAAAATTCGAACTCAATAGAAAGTTAACATGAAAAATGTAACATGAATTAATATGTGAGTAGAGACTTGTTTTGTTTTTCATAGATATTCTAAGCAAGGGAACATAAGGATATAGAGTATAGGCAACCTTATCTTAGTAAATTACTTCCACGGACGAAAGATGAGGTGAATCCAAGGTCATAAGGAAAAAACACAAATCCAAAATAAAATGTGATCACATTAGTATTGGTGTTAAGAATTTCAAAATAAAGTGTGATGACAATAGTATTGGGGTTAAGAATTTGTAGAAATTTAGTGAGAAAGGGAATATCAAATTGTTGAATTATTTTTAAATATATGAGTGAAATAAGTAAAATATTCATATAATTAGAAGTTAAAGGATGACACTTGTACAAGTGAAAAAAATTTAAAGATACGATGATCAATAAGAGTGATAGTGAAATACATAAAGTAGTTGTTATTCAAAATAATAATGGAGAGGAAAAAAATATAATAACAATAATTAAGATGGAAGAATGTAATTAATTAACAAATTAATGCAAAAATATTAATAAAAGTGAATGTGAGGATTAATGGATTAAAATAAACATACAAAATAGATTAAATAAAATTGAAAGGAGAGTCTATGAAGATGATGTACTATGATAAGAGATAAGCTATAATTATAATTAAAAAATAAGAGACAAGGTTTGGAATAAGAATTAGAAGTAAAGGAAAACAATAATTGGTTTAGAAGATTTGGAATAAGAATTAGAAGTGGAGAAAATAGTAATTGGTTGTCAAATTGGTTGAGTTTAAACTATGTTTATTTTTAAAGTTTCTAAAATGTTTTTCTATTTCAATGATCTCTCAAATAAATGTCAAATAGTAATGCTTTTGATTTGGTCACAATATTGATATCAAAACAAATTTTGATTTGGCCACAATATTGATATCAAAACAAATGTGATGTTTACAATAAGAATGTTTAATAATAGGAAATTTTGGTGTATGGTTTTGAAGAGTATTTTAAATATAGTGGTTTAATATTGGCTTGATGCTACATCATCTTTTTCCGATACCTTGTATGGAAGGGGATACAATTTATATTTTTCAATTTGGAACATAATATTTAGAGTTTATGGGCTATTAATTAGATCTGCTTAATTTTGTGTTTGGAAAATATTCACACAATATAGATCACTTGTCAAATGTAACGGATGGTTGTTTTGGATATGTTGGGATATTTTTGGTAGGATCATGGATTTTAAAGAATGGAGGGTTCTATGGAAGAAATTATTAATTTGGTTTATCAAACAATCATGGGATTGGAAGGAAACATTCAAGTTGGCTTTCTCTCAATGAAAGAGGTGGAAATATGAAATTCTAAAATATTATGTGACAAGAGTTTTAGAGAAACATACTTCTAAGTAGGGGGCGGTGGGAAAGGCCCGGAAGGTATCTATTAGTGAGGGATTTATTCCTATAAGAATACATGTGAAAGGGACCCATTTGGTTGTTTAATACTCATGACAACATTAATGAGGGGTAAGGAACTCATGGTATACCTTCATGGTGAATTGAATGTCCAAGGAAGTAATATTAATATGATTATCAAAAGTGATATGAAAATGATCAATATATAACTTGTCATGTATTTTGGTGCTTTCAAAGTTGAAAGATTGGATGAATTGACTTGTAGGGGCCAATCTAGGTGTAGGTCTCACTTTCAAGATTACATCCAGAGTTGAACCCTAAGAAACATAAGAAGGATTCTAAGAAGAAGAACCTTATAGCCATAGATCCAATCAAAGAGGTAGAGAAGATATTATATGTGGATGAAAATATTATATGCACTGCATTGTAGAAGGAGGTGAATCTGACTAGCATTCACCATGAGAAAGAGAAGGAGATGCCAAAGCTCTTCCATATCAAGATCGAGATCAAGAAGACAAAGGTTGATTCTCTATTCGATTCTAGTTCATAGGAAAATATCATAGTAGAAGATCTAGTAAATAATTTTGGATTGGAAGTACAATACCATCTTATCCCCTATTCATTGGGATGGGAAAAATATATATAGGCATTAGGGTCACAAAACAATGCAAGGTTTAATTTTACATAAGCATAGATTATATTGATGAAGTGGAGATAGACATAGTACCCCTTGGAATTTTTCGTGTAGTGTTTGGAATCCCCTATATGTATAAGTGGGACGTGATCTTCATGAGGAGAGTGAACCAAAAATCCTTAATCAAGGGTGGGAAATATTTCATGATCAACGCAAACAAATACAAAATGAAGATATCATAGGTAAGTGCCAACCAAGAGAAAATATGTCAATTTTATGTAGAATGTTTGTGTTTCTTTTTTTAAGACATAATCAACAAGACAGTAAATTAGGAAAAGTAAATGAATCCCTTGATGGGTGTATGAAAGAGAAGAAACATCAGTTGGAGAAGATTTTTCAAGCATACATAGACCTGTTATAGGAGCCTAGAGGGATGCATCTTAAGAGGAAAGTGGATCACGTGATATAACTATTTCATATTCTCCATTTCCAAACATTGGAGTTTACAAAACAATATTTTATGGAAGCATAATAAGTGAAGAAGAAATTGCAACAATTGTTGGAGAAAGGGGTTATCCAACCAAGGACCTCAGTTTATGGGTCACATATTATCATAATACCTAAGAAGGATGGGAATTGAAGGATGTGTATTGATTATCGAGCTTTGAATAAGGTCACCCTCAAGAATAGATGCCATTTTCCCAAGATCAATGTTTTGCTAGATAATTTGAAGCATTCCAAGTACTTGACCAAGATGGATCTTATATTAGGATACCATGACATATGAGTGAAGGAAGAAAACACCTAGAATACAATATTCAAGAGTAGGAAAGGTCTATATGAATTGTTCTAGTAATTCCTTTTGGTTTATGTAATGCATGAACATATACATTTTTGTGTTTTATGAATGATGTATTGTTTCCTTCCTTATATTCATTTGTGATAGTGTATTATGATGATATATCGATATATAGTGCTACCTAGGAAGATCACATCTCACATCTCAAGCAGGTGTTGGAGACCTTGAAACAACAACAACTTCTTGCAAACGTTAATGAATGTGAATTTTCCCAGCAATCTTTGGTGTATTTAGGGTATGTGATTGGTGGGGGACTATAACTTAAGATCAATCCTACAAATATGGGGCCATCAACAAGTTCCTACTCCTACAAAATGTCACTAAATTTAGGATATTTTGGGGGAAACAAAATACATTTGGAAGTTCATATCTTTTGTTTTAGCTATGGATGTACCTCTCCATTCCATAAAATATAGAACCAGGGGGTTCTGATGGGGAAGAAACTAACATCAATCCTTTAAAGAGATCAAGTGAAAGATCAATTAGGACCTAGTTCTTGCATTGCCTAACTTGTGGAATCCTTTTGAAATGGAGACATATGCAAGTGGGTATTCAATGGGGTAATTTTTGATGCAAGGAGGGATGCCAACATGTTATAATTCTAAAATGTTTCATGGAAACATCCTGAACTAACATAGATATGATAAGGAACTCTATTCCTTGGTCCAAGTTGTTAAGAAGTGATCACTAGCCTTTGATAAAGGATACAATCATTCACATTGATCGCTAGCCACTAGAGTATTCACATGCCCAGATTAAGTTACAACAAATATGACATTGCAAGTGGATGGGATTTTAATAATGGTTATGTCTAATCATAAAATATTACAAGGGTAGTAAAAACAAGTTGGAAGAGATGTTCTCAATGCCAGCTAAAAATAATATCACAAATTTGGTTACTCTTATGAATATGGAGGTTTTCACCCACAATGCATAGAAGGATGAATGCATATAATATGAGGACCTCAAGGAGGTATTTCAACAGTTGCAAGGTCAATTCCAGGTAGAATAAGGTGACAACATGACTAATTATTATCTCTAGGATGGGATACTCTACAAGTTCAAGACAAGCTATATGTTCCTAAAGGTGAAATATTCCAACACATGAGAGAGGCTCACACCTCCAAAATTGTAGGGAATTTTGGTGTTGGGAAGACAATTGCCAACTTGCAAAGGTATGTTTATTGTCCTAAAATGCAAGGACATGTATCCTGGTATATTAGAGGATACAAACTTTCATGTACAAGAAACCATAGTAATAGGAAGCAAGGTCTATACTATCCCTTACCTATTCCTTTGAGACCATGGGAAAGTGTATCCATGTATTTTGTTGGTAGCCTAACAACCACTAGGATCAAGAGGCATGGATATTTATTTTTTGTAGTTGATGGATTTAACAATATGTGCATTGTTATTCCTTTCAAAAACACCATCAAAGAACACAAAGCACCAAACATGTTCTTTGAATTGGTATGGGTTCATTTTGGGATAAAAAAGAGAATAATCTTAGATGGGGATACTAGATTTTTTAGTGCATTTCATACTACACTTTGGGAAAAGAATGAAACTAAGTTGAAGAGATCTACAGCATGCCATCAAAAGATAGATGGGTAGACAAAAGTAATCAAGAAAACTTCGGTGCAAATTTTGAGGGGTTAAAATCAGAAGCATCTAAATACTTGGGATGAAAATGTGAGCTTTATTAAGCACTATTATAATATAGAAATCCACACTAGCCTTTGGAAATTCCCATTTTTAAACTTGTTTTGGATATCTACCATATTCACCTCTAGATTTTGTTTATGAACAACAAGTGGGAGAGAGGGAAGACACCACTGGTGAAGCATTAAGAGATGAAAAATTCATACATAATATTAGGAAAATCCATTTGAAAGTACAAGAGAAGTTGAAGAAGTTAGAGAAAAAGTACAAGGCAAGACACGACAAACAAAAGGTTGAGAAAACATTCAAAGTGGGAGATGGAATATGGTTGCACTTGAATAAGGAAATATTGCAAGGTACCATAAATAATATCAAGGAATTATGGTATGTTCCTTTTGAATTATAGGAGAATATAGGATATAATTCCTACAAACTCACTCTACCACCATATATGCACATTTACTCAACAATCAATGTAGAAAATATGAAACTCTATGAACCTTCCATGCTGGACTAGGAGCCTAAGCATGTATTACCTTTTGTAGAGGACTTAGAACCATAAACTTAAGTATATTTAGTAGAAGAAACTATTTTGTAGAATAAAACTAGAATAACCAGACTAGGAATGTATGAAAAATGATAGATAGAGTTGAAAGGATAACTTCTATGCAAGGATGAATTATACTTCAAGGAGAAGGCAGAGGAAACATTTCCTCAACTCATTCAATAAAATATTTTGGGGACCAAAATCGTCCGAAAATGGGGAGTTGTGATCCAAAATGAACCAATATATAATTTGTCATCTATTTTTGTTCTTTTAGAGTAAAAAAAATAGATGAATTGGCTTATCGGGGCCATTCTAAGGGTATGTCTCACTTTGTAGATTTTGGGTCCATAAAATTTTGGTGCCTATTTGAGGGTCTAAATGATTTTTAGAGGGGTCAAAAATTCCATAATTCGTGATGGCCCTTCACGTCATTATACACTCTAATTCCTTTTCAACGATAGAAGAATCACCTCAAAGAGAGTTTATATGAAGAAGTTATCGAAAAAGTCTCCTGAAATCAGGAACTGTGATCCAAAATGGAACAATATATAAATTTGCATCTATTTTGTTGCTTTTATGGGTGAAAGATATAACTAATTATCTTCTATGGCTCATTCTAGGGGTAGGTCTCACTTTACATATTTGAGGTCTGGAACCTTTTGAGGATTATTTGAGGTTATAAATGATTTTTTTTAGGGTAAAAAAGTCCATCTCTTTTTTATGACCCTTCACACTATTTTTCACTCTAATGCGTTTCCAACAGTCCAAAAATGACTTCAAATGGAGTAAGTATGAAGAAGTTATGACTCCTGCAAGTTGACCTATCCACCTGGTTACCATCGTACATAGTAGATTCCGTGTCAACTCTAATTTCTCATAGATGTGGATCTAGTCACATGTGGAATAAAAAGAACATTCTAGAAGGTCTAAAACCCTAACCCTAATTAGGAATCAAGGCATACAAAAAACGTAAAAAATTAACCTTAGATGGCTATTGGGATATGTTAAATACCGAGCCATTAGGAGAATAAGGGGTTCCATTCTTTCGATGTCATCATATTGTTCCATATCTAAGAAACAAAATGCCAGTAGATATTGGAGCATAACAGAGGAAGGAGGATATCATGTAGTAGCCATTATGGTACTAGAGTCATAGATAAGTCCATAGAGAGTATGGATTTCTTTGTATTTACATTCTATATAAAATACTAGGGCCCTAGTTCTTATTTCTAGGTAGGGTTTTCACCATATTGGGTTTTACAAAGGTAAATCTTGTGCTTATTGTGTGTATTTTGTATTTCTTTCCTCTAGTTATTTTACTTTCCGTTCCATGTATTTAGCATTTAGTGGAAATAAGCTAATAAAAATGACTAAGTTGTAATATCTATTGTGATAAACTATTATAGTGGAATATCCATGTCAATTTATGGATAAAAAAGGTTAAAACGTAGAACTCTCAATGAGGTAAAATAACAAATTCTTTATCCAATATTCTATACCAACACTCGAGTTGAAGGAGGAATTTTCAAAGACCATGGATTCAAAGTTTTCCATATGAATATTGGAAACAATTAGGAAAAGGAGGGAACCCATGGAAATCCCTTCAATTTGTTGATAAAAGTTATCTTTTAACTCAAGAAAAAGAAGAATCAAGGAAGCAATTTACAAGGTTGGTGATATTAGATTTCATAAGATGTGAAATGATGTTTAAGGTTTCAATAACATGGATCCACTTGAACATGGATGTAGCATCAAATATTACCATGAGATTCTAGTCATATAGATAATGGGTTTGCAATTTTTTTTATAAAGTTAAATGATTCTATGATAAATGAATAAGTTTTTCCAACATAAGGTTGGAGTTGTTGATATAAGAATCTATCTAAGGCATAGTTGGGAGAATCCTGCACTAACAATGGTCCAAATGGGAGTATATTCCTTGTGGATTTTAGGTTGGTTGTAGATTTGAGGGCTACAATAATTGTTATATAAAAGGAATTTTTTATTAGTAGAGTCAAAAGAGGAAGAATTCATATTTGTATGGTGACAATATTGGGGTTTCAGAGCTACAAGGAGCATAACCTTTCCATCTTAAGAGGAAAGTGGAGCACGTGATATAACTATTTCCATATTCTCCATTTCCAAACATTGGACTATACAAAAAAATATTTTATGGAAGCATAATAAGTGAAGAATAAATTGCAACAATTTTTGGAGAAAGGGGTTATCCAACCAAGGACCTCACTTTATGAGACACATATTATCATAATACTTAATAAGGATGGAACTTGGAGGATGTGTATTGATTATCGAGATCTGAATAAGGTCACCCTCAAGAATAGATGCCATTTTCCCAAGATCAATGTTTTTCTAGATAATTTGTAGCATGCCAAGTACTTGACCAAGTTGGATCTTATATTGGGATACCATGACATACGAGTGAAGGAAGAAAACACATGGAAGACAATATTCAAGAGTAGGAAAGGTCTATATGAATGGTTCTAGTAATTCCTTTTGGTTTATGTAATGCATGACCATCTACATTTTAGTGTTTTATGAATTATGTATTGTTTCCTTCCTTATATTCATTTGTGATAGTGTATTATGATGATATATCGATATATAGTGCTACCTAGGAAGAGCATATCTCAGACCTCAAGCAGGTGTTGGAGACCTTGAAAAAACAACAAATTCTTGCAAACGTTAATGAATGTGAATTTTCCTAGCAATCTTTGGTGTATTTAGGGTATTTGATTGGTGGGGGCTATAAATTAAGATAAATCCTACAAATATGGGGCCATCAACAAGTTCCTACTCCTACAAAATGTCACTAAATTTAGGATATTTTGGGGGAAACAAAATACATTTGGAAGTTCATATCTTCTGTTTTAGCTGTGGATGTACCTCTCCATTTCATAAAAGCTAGAACTAGGGGGTTCTAATGGGGAAGAAACTAACATCAATCCTTTAAAGAGATCAAGTGAAAGATCAATTAGTACCTAGTTCTCGCATTGCCTAACTTATGGAATCCTTTTGAAATGGAGACATATTCAAGTGGGTATGGTATGAGGTAATTTTTTATGCAAGGAGGGATTCCAACAGTGTTATAATTCTAAAATGTTTCATGGAAACATCCTGAACTAACGTACATATGATAAGGAACTCTATTCCTTGGTCCATTTTTTTAAGAAGTGATCACTAGCCTTTGATAAAGGATACCATCATTCACATTGATCACTAGCCACTAGAGTATTCGCATGCCCGTATTAAGTTACAACAAATATTACATTGTAAGTGAATGGAATTTTAACAATGGTTATGTCGAATAATAAAATATTAGAAGGGTAGTAAAAACAACTTGGAAGACATGTTCTCAATGCCACCTAAAAACAATATCACAAATTTGGATACTCTTATGAATACGGAGGTTTTCCCCCATGATGCATAGAAGGAGGAAGTCATATAATATAAGGACTTCAACGAGGTATTTCAATAGTTGCAAGGTCAATTCCAGGTAGAATAAGGTTAGAACATGACTAACTATTATCTCTAGGATGGGATACTCTACAACTTCAAAACAAGCTATATGTTTGTTAAGGTGAAATATTCCAACATGTGAGAGAGGCTCACACCTCCAAAATTGTAGGGAATTTTGGTGTTGGGAAGATAATTTCCAACTTGCAAAGGTATGTTTATTTTCCTAAAATGCAAGAACATGTATCTTGTTATATTAAATGTTACAAAATTTCATGTACAAGAAACCATAGTAATAGGAAGCAAGTTCTATACTATCCCTTACCTATTCCTTTGAGACCATGGGAGAGTGTATCCATGTATTTTTTTTGTCGCCTAACAACCACTGGAAAGGGGAATGGCTATTTATTTTTCGTAGTTGATGGATTGAAAAATGTGTGCAATATTGTTATGCCTTGCAAAAACACCATCAAAGCACACAAAGCACCAAACATGTTCTTTGAATTGGTATGGGTTCATTTTGTGATAAAAAAGAGCATCATCTTAGATGGGGATACTAGATTTCTCAGTGCATTTCAAACTACACTTTGGGAAAAGAATGAATCTAAGTTGAAGAGATCTACAACATGCCATCGAAAGATAGATGGGTAGACAAAAGTAATCAAGAAAACTTCGGTGCAAATTTTGAGGGGTTAAAATTAGAAGCATCTAAACACTTGGGATGAAAACATGAGCTTTATTAAGCACTCTTATAATATAGAAATCCACACTACCTTTGGAAAGTCCCCTTTTGAAACTTGTTTTCGATATCTACCATCTTCACCTCTAGATTTTGTTTATGAACAAAAAGCGGGAGAGAGGGAAGAGACCACAGGTGAAGAATTAAGAGATGAAAAATTCATACATAATATTAGGAAAATCCATTTGAAAGTACAAGAGAAGTTGAAGAAGTCAGAGGAAAAGTACAAGGAAAGACATGACCAACACAAGGTTGAGAAAACATTCAAAGTGGGAGATGGAATTTAGTTGCACTAGTTAAATAAGGAAATATTGCAAGGTCCCATAAATAATATCAAGGAATCATGGTATGTTCCTTTTGAAGTATAGGAGAATATAGGATATAATTCCTATAAACTCACTGTACCACCATATATAGACATTTACTCAATAATCAATGTAGAAAATCTGAAACTCTATGAACCTTCCATGGTGGACTAGGAGCCTAAGCATGTATTACCTTTTGTAGAGGACTTAGCACCATAAAATTAAGTATATTTAGTAGAATGCACTATTTTTCATAATAAAACTAGAATAACCAGACTAGGAAAGTATGAAATATGATAGGTAGTGTTGAAAGGACAACTTGTACACAAGGATGAATTATACTCCAAGGAGAAGGCAAAGGAAACATTTCCTCAACTCATTCAATAAAATATTTTGGGTACCAAAATCCTCCCAAAATGGGGAGTTGTGATCCAAAATGGACCAATATATAATTTGTCATCTATTTTTGTTCTTTTAGAGTAAAAAAATTAGATGAATTGGCTTGTGGGGGGCATTCTAAGGGTATGTCTCACTTTGTAGATTTTGGGTCCATAAAATTTTGGTGCCTGTTTGAGGGTCTAAATGATTCTTAGAGGGGTAAAAAATTCCTTAATTCGTGATGGCCCTTCACGTCATTATACACTCTAATTCCTTTCCAACGATAGAAGAATCACCTCAAAGAGAGTCTGTATGAAGAAGTTATCAAAAGAGTCTCCTGAAGTCAGGAACTGTGATCCAAAATGGAACAATATATAAATTTGCATCTATTTTGTTGCTTTTATGGGAAAAAGATTTAATTAATTATCTTGTAGGGATCATTCTAGGGGTAGGTCTCACTTTGCATATTTGAGGTCTAGAACCTTTTGAGGATTATTTGAGGTTATAAATGAATTTCTTAGGGTAAAAAATTCCATCTCTCTGTGATGACCCTTCACGCGATTTTGCACTCTGAGACCTTTCCAATGGTCCAAAAATGACCTCAAACAGCGTAAGTATGAAGAAGTTATGCCTCCTGGAAGTTGACCTATCCACTTGGTTACCATTGTACATAGTAGATTCCATGTCAACTCTAATTTCTCACAGATGTGGATCTAGTCACATGTGTACTTTTAAGAACATTCTAGAAGGTCTAAAACCCTAACCCTAATAAGGAATTAAGGCATGCAAAAAACCTAAAAAATTAACCTTATATGGCTATTGGGATATGTTAAATATTGATCCATTAGGAGAAGAAGGGGTTCCATTCTTTCGATGTTATCATATTGTTCCATAGCTAAGAAGCAACATGCCAGTAGATATTGGAGGATAACAAAGGAAGGAGGAGATCATGTAGTATCCATTATGGTCTTAGAGTCATAGATATGTCCATAGAGATTATGGATTTCTTTGTATTTACATTCTATATAAAATACCAAGGCCCTAGTTCTCATTTATATCTAGGTTTTTCACCATATTGGGTTTTACAAAGGTAAATCTTGTGCTTATTGTGTGTATTTTGTATTTCTTTACTCTAGTTATTTTACTTTTCATTCTAGGTAATTAGCATTTAGTGGAAATAAGCTAATAAAAAGGACTAAGTTGTAATATCTATTGTGATAAACTATTATAGGGGAATATCCATGTCAATTTATGGATAAAAAAGGTTAAAGCATAGAACTCTCAATGTGGCCAAATGGCAAATTTGTTATCCAATATTCTATACCAACACTCGAGTTGAAGGAAGAATTATCAAAGACCATGGATTCAATTTTTTCCATATGAATATTGGAAACAATTAGGAAAAGGAGGGAACCCATGGAAATCCCTTCAATTTGTTGATAAAATTTATCTTTTAACTCGAGAAAAAGAAGAATCAAGGAAACAATTTACAAGGTTGTTGATATTAGATTTCATAAGATGTGAAATGATGTTTAAGGTTTCAATAACATGGATCCGCTTGAACATGGATGTAGCATCAAATATTACCACGAGATTCCAGTCATGTAGATAATGGGTTTGCACTTTTTTTTTATAAATTTAAATGATTCTATGATAAATGAAGAATTTTTTCCAACATAAGGTTGGAGTTGTTGAGACAAAATCTATCTAAGGCATAGTTGGGAGAACCCTGCACTAATAATGGGCCAATTGGGACTATATTCCTTATGGATTTTAGGTTGGTTGTAGATTTGAGGGCTACAAGAATTGTTATATAAAAGGAATTTGTTATTAGTAGAGTCAAAAGAGGAAGAATTCATATTTCTATGGTCACAATATTGGGGTTTCTATGTAAGGGGTTACCGTCAAGGAAATTTTAGGAACAAAACATAAGGTAGAGAATTTTATTATTGTATCCATACATATTCATGATTATAGTATTGTTTCCTTTATCTCATTTGAAAATAATGACATTATAATTAATATTAAGGATAGCTAGGGATTATAATTTTTCTATAGTAATGTTCGAGGGCAGGGTTTAATAAAAACATAGTATTAGGGTAAAATATTGGTGTCTACCTAGGCTTCATGAGTAAAAAAATTACAAATGGTAGTTTCAATAGAACAAAGATTATTATAAATAAGTAAGTATCAAGGGCTCATAACATAGTTGAATACCTATTGAACAAGACTAAGGGAAACTTAAGCCATGACATGTGATGATTTATTGATAACTAAATGATTTGATGGGATTGTAGGGTGGCATTCTCTAGGAGGAATAGAGGAAATATTGATGATGAGATGGTTAGTGTACAAACCTAGAAAGTAGAATAATGAAACAAGGTTATATGTCTAGAGATAAGAGTTTAAATCATGATGGGTTATGTCAACTAGTTGTTGCAAATGTTGTTAGGATTTTCGATAATTTCATTCTAGAAAGTGCTTACTTTGAATCCCATTGGATGAGAAACACTAGTCTATGTTGATGGATTTTCTAGGGATGTCATCCACCTTCATGGGGAGGAATCCCTTAGGTTTCTAAGTGAGAGCCTACTTTGATTTTTTTTTAAATAATTATTCATGCGTGAAGAATTAGGCGGTGACATTTAACAAATGCCATAAAAAGTGGACAATATGTATTCATGTAATCTAGAGATGAAGAAGAGAGTGGAATTTTACAAGGATCCATGTAATACCTCTAGTTGTTACCCCTGGGATGTATTAAATCATATCATGTAAAATGATGTAAGGATGCTAATATGGATTCCTAGTGTAGAGCTCAAGGCCAACGCTTAACTAGAGAATTGCTAGGCATGTATAGTACAAATATTTCTATATGGGAAACGTAGTTGGATCATCATGATGAATCAAAAGGCATCCAAATAATATGATGGAAAATAATAAAATGGTATAAGATGGATATACAAAAGGAACTAGAGGGTGTATGATACCACTAAAGAGGAAGACAAAACAGAGCTTATGGGAAAGCGAATCCTCATTTTACAAGTGTCAACCTTAGAAATTATCCAGTTCTAGCATGTTCCCTAAATAAACCATTTAAATATGTTTCAATTATTTAATCCAATCATTGAATAAATGTTTGAGGTTTGTGAGAAAGTATTCTCATGGAGTTATGGAAGCATGGGATCAATATAGTTTTATGATAGTTGTAAGAGTCTTTTTGTGTATGGATATAATTAATGTCAATTGTATTTTCACAAATCCTCTCATCTCCATTGGTTTTGTCACTCATTTTCCATGTAGAACTCATACACTACATAGCTTCATGTTTTTTCTCCATTTCCAATCACCAGGAAAATCAACCAGAAATTAGCATTGTGAGGAGGAATTGAAATTCATTGGAGTGAAGAAAATGATTGTACATAAACATAGAGATTGTGTAAGATAGAAATTTTTTCTCGTTGTTTATTTGTTTCTCCTATATGCTTAAGAAACTATGAATCAATTTTGTAGGAGGTTCTCTAAAAGAATACATCAGGTTGGGCTCTATTTACACACAATAAAGAGAATTACAAGTGTTGGGTACTCTAATGTACTATTGAGTAGATGAATATTAGTAATTCCTTGTGATGTGTGGGGAGCTCGAAGAGAGTTCCATGGAATGGATGTATAAATGAGGTGCATGTATTTCTCAGTGGTGACAATATTTTCTAATCATGAGAGAAAAATGGTTTTGAGATAAGAGAGAGAAGGAAGAAAATGATTCCTTCACCTTAATGGCCTCATATATTGTATTGGGAGTGGTATCTATGCCTAATACCTATGTTTAGGTGGAAAAACTCTCTTACACAAGCATTTATTTGGATCTTATAGAATTAAACAATAAGTATTCTCTATTGTTGATGAATGTGCAATGTTTATATTTACTTTTTATTATGGAAATATTTGTTTATGCATAATACGTGTGTGAATATAGTTTTAATTCCCCTGTTTTTATACTCACACAAAGGCACATGCATTTCTTAGTTTATGTGTCCCATGGGAGGCGTAAATTAGTTCTAAATTCAAATAATGGCCTCATGAATCAAAATTATGAAACATGATATTCATAATTATCCCCTTACATAGTTAGAATAATGTATGTAGATGCTACAATACATATAATGAATCTAAGAAGAAAGGATAATGTAGATTCCATAATAAGCAATCAAATGGGTGTACATAATCTCAAATGCAAAAAAAATAGACAAGAGACCTTTTATAAAATTTGAGTTGAGGTAGATATAAAGGGAATAAATAGAAATAAATAAAAAAACATGATAGAAAGATATGAAACAAGTTCATTAAAATATTGATATCAATTTCTCTGACCATCTCCTTACCTTGGTCACTTGAATAACTACATAAATTTTTTGAAGTAAAAAATTGCAGAATGTGGCTAAGTTGTTGAATATAGTTGACTATTTAAAATAACTCTTTAATTTGCTTAAATTATTGTGAGGAAGGAAACTAATGCTACAAAATTACATGGAGAACATTTTTCCTAAGGATAGTTGTCACATCTTGGGAAGAGGATATATGCCATGTTGCATAACCCATGGGTGAAATTAGATGAAATTATCAGAGTAGTCTAGGTCTATTAAGAAAATAGGAAATGCAAGATGGATTCTACATCAAGATAAAATATGGTGCACAACCTCATAAGATAAATTTCTAATTTAATTTAGTATAGCTAATGTGATATTAAAATTGGTTTTTAGATTCTCAAATCCAAGATTGTAATTATGATTATCCTACATTGCGCTTTTTATTTTCCTAGTAAACCAAGAATTCCATGGAAGAGGAGACATTGATATAAAGTGAACAATGTGCCAAAAGGGATCAACATGCCAAAAGACTGATCTTGGTAAGTCTAATCCCCCCCCTCCATTTAAGCTTCAAGTATGCCAAGTGTCAAGGCAGACCACATGCTCAAAGTGCCTGAAGGCCGAGTCAGAGCATGATTCCTAAGGAATATAGCCACATTTATTGTAGTACGAATCTATAGAATTGTATCGACCGACATGGGAATGATTTTTGAGGCTGAGAATTCAAGAGGAAGCATGGGTTCAAGGTGACAAAATATAGTCAACTTTATATTCATTTTCATATTTTCCACTGTAAGTCCATTGTTGTAGTCTGTTTTCTTATATGAGAAACATATTTTCATGTCTTCTCCATATTTGAGGTATCATGTTATGTTTTTCCATGTATTTTCTATTTTTCTAAGAATAATTAAAAAGGATTCTCCATTACCTAAGCAAGCTCAAAGACATAGTCCTTATTGGAAGAACACTGTTATCAAATTCGTGTGCTCATTTGTTTATGGTGTGTTATTCTCTTACATATTCTTCATTATTGTGCACAATTTATGTTTTTAATGCTCTTTTAAAATCAATATATGATAAGTCTAGAATGAAAAGATCCTTGGATCATGTGGTATCAAAGTGGGATTCTATGACTTTGGATTGTGAGTGTTAATGATAACCATGGCCAAAATCAAAAGAGGAGAAGGAGAATTAGTTCCTTAGAATCTGAATATTGGATGTGAACAAATAGGAAGAAAGATGGAAGATGAATAATTCACACCGAGCTTGAGAAATGTTGTCACAAAAAATTCTACCGAATGGCGGACAAGGTAGAACAATTATCTGTAGATTATCAAGAGAGAGTGGCAAAGAAGGAGAAGATGAATAAGAAGCTAAAATAAGAGGATGCATATTCAGTGAATGAGGAATATGGAGAAGATCCTCTTGAACCTCCATCACCATTCTCAAGTTCAAGCTCGTCTTTCGTCTTCTCCTCTCATCATTCTAGTTTTCATCGAAAGCGTTATTTCAAGAAGACATTGTTAAATCTTAAGGTAAAATTTGATTTTCCCATGTTTAGAGGAGAATGAAATGCATGGAAACTTAACAATTGGATAAGACTGATCGAGGTTTACTTCCATGTGCAACAAATTGAAGAAGACGAGGTGAAGGTTCAATTTACATCTCTTCTATCATCCAACACCATTCTCGTATGGTGGGAGGGAAAGATTCAGAAAGGTAGAAAGCACAATGGTAAACTTCTCTCCCCATAGTCTGAATTTAATTCTGCATTGAGAAAACATTTTTACCCATCGGGTTACATTAAAAATTCTATGATGGAATGTCAAAATTTGAGTCTAAGTAAGGGACAAAATATTCAAATTTTCATAGAAGAATTTAGAAAGAAGGATATTGAATTGAATGCATCTTTATATAATTCAGAAACTTTGATGAAATACATTGGTGCACTTCCCAATTATATTCATCATACACTATTGTTGTTGAATTCTACTAATATGGATGTAGAAAGTGTGCATGAAACAAACATCGAAAGAAGGGGAAAATGTGTACAAGATGAAAATCCATTCAAGAATGGAGAAAACCATTCTCAGGAAAAGGACGAGGGAAACAGAACAACTACAACAAAGAGAGAAAAGGAAGTGCTCCATTGCACTCATTCCGAGGAATATGGACATGATAAGAAGCACTATTAAAAGTTGCATCCAGAGTTAATACAAAAGAAATTTGGTGGAAAAGAGAAGCAGAAGATTGTTACTACAATGCAACAAGACTTGGGATGTGATTCAGGAGATGAATAGTTCATAAAAAATTCAGTCTACAAGATAAAATTTATTTTCATGCTAGTTCAATTTCTATACATGCATCTCATGATTATGAAAGAAGAAGGACTGAATTGTTTCACAGAAGATTTATTGAAAAACATACAAAGATTAAAACAATACTTGATACAATCTCACAACTAAATTTGATTTATGAAAATAGTGAAGAAGTTGGGACTAGCCACAACACCTCATTCCAAATCTTACCCTCTAGGTTGAGTGCATGAAAATGAAAAGCATCAAGTTAACAAATAATGTAGAGTGAGGTTTTTTTACTGCTTCTAAACTTATAGATGAGGATGATTTGGATGTTGTTCATTTGGATGTATGTGGCATTGTACTTGGGATTCCTTATATCTATGATAGAAAATGTTTCTTCTTTTGACATGAGAACAAATAAAATATCACAAAGGATGGGGTGGAATATATTGTTAGAGCTCATTGAATGAAGGATAACTAATCACTTATTAGTGCATGTTCAATGAAAACAATTGTGAATTATAACAAGAATCTTGTGCTTACATCCATAAAAGAAAAATATAATGATAAGTTTCATGATGGTTTTTTAAATGGGACAAGCCTCTCAATCAGGAGGAAAGAAACCACAAGCTTTCCATACATGGAAATAAAAATATTAGTGCAACACCAATGTTTTCCTTATCAAGCCTTCAATAGGCATTCAAGATTGATACCATGAGAATTGATACTCTTTTTAGTCCTACTATTTTTGCACCTATTGTTTTGAATAATTCTTCTTTGGTTCATGTTGGAAAATATGTTGTTGATGAGGTTTTCATGGATCTATTCCAGAAGCTAATCCATGGTATGCAGGTGAAGACATTTGGTCTGTAGGGAAAGCTACTCTACCATTTCAGAAAATGTTATGTCCCAACCATTGATATCCATGTAATTGGAGAAGCATGCACTTATATTGTATTTGGGAATTTTGGTAGAATTGTAGTGCATATGTTTGTGTCTTTGATGAAAATGATTGTAGACATGAATGTAAAGGGGTGTGTTGTGCATTTTTGAGCCCACTAATGGAAAATTGGGGTTGTACTCACCACTACCTAATCCTTCTCTTCCTTGGGAGAATTTCTCCATGAATTTTGTAGGAGGGTTGTCTATGTCAAAAATGGGTCATGAGGTGGATAGGTTCATGTGTAGCTGGGTCCACGCAACAAGCAAGTTATTGTTGATAAAATTTATCATCTCTTCTTTCAACATGTAAGGCTCCACTTTGGATTCTCCACAATCTTGTGGAGAATGATGGACACCAAGATGAAGGAGAATACTACTTTTCATCCATATAACAACACACATACATAGATGGTTGACATGATAGAGTTTCAAGGTTACTGCAACAAACAAATATATGAAGGAAAATATTGCATGTTGATTCATAAATTTCAGGTATAGTGGACAGTTCGAGAGAAGAAGGAAGATACTAGCACTCATCCAAGTAAAGTATGGTGTCTTGATAAGTGAAAAAGCTTGATAAGTGAAAAAGGTTGGGAACCATCCCCTCACCTATCTCTTGACTAATAATGTTTTTTGAGGGAAAAATCCTCTCAATGGGGAGGAGTGATCTAGGAGCATCTCCAAAAGGGTCAAAATTGCAAATTCAACAAAACTCAACAGCAAGGGAAAGACCACGTAGAAATCATTGAGATATTTTCAATGGAGTTCATCTCACCTCAAATGAAATATGAATGAGAAAGTTTTTTATCTCTAAATTTTTGGAAAAACAATACCTTGTGTGCATAGCAAAGGAAAAAGTAGGTGCCATGTGGCACCACTAAAAGGGTGACGTGGAATCCATATCGATGTGTGATGCATGCATGGAAGCCCCACATGGAACCATGTGGAAGGTCAGAAGATAGGAGACCTAAAAGATATGAGTTATTAGATGATGTGGCATACACGTGATACGATCTTGAGATGACATGTGGCCCAATCTAGGTGTGAACGTTTCATCCTAGGATCAAAAAAAAATTGGTTAAAATCTGAAGTTCACTTTGTAGGACTTGAACCCCAATCTCACAATAGTAAACCAAACACCCTCACCAAACGGGATATCGTGGGACTCAAGGAATGAAACAGGGGACCTTCTATTTAAGGTGGAGTCGATGGGAGTTGGAAAAAAATGGGGTCCATCTAGCCTCGCCAACTTGGTGGGATAAACAAACCCCTAAATATAGAATATGGAACTGAGACATGGTTGTAACACATAATGGGTGGTTCAAACCATCGCCAAATATTGCATGAATGAACCAACAAAACACACAACCGATAGATGAGGGTTGTAATGACACCCAAGAAAGGAGGCCTATGGGCTTGAACTTGGGGATCTTGCTTACAAATGCACCCCTCCACTAATGTTCCAAAGGGGCGGACTTTGTAAGTTCACCCCACCCTTTATTTAAGCTTCAATTATGCCAAGTGTCAGAGGATACCACAGACTTAGAGCACCTAGAGGTTGAATCAGAGCATGCAGAAGACCAAATCATGCACAATTTTTTAGGCGTACAACTGCATTTAATGCGGTATAGATCCATATGACTGTAAGGACTAACATGAGCATGGTTTTTGAGGCAAAGAATGCAAGAGGAATACTAGGTTGAATTTGACATAATATAATCAACTTTATACTCATTTTCATGATTTTCCGTTGTGAATCCACTCGTGTAGGTTTTTTTCTTGATCTAAGAAGCAAATTTTTAGGTCCTCCCTAGATTTGAAGTAGCATGTTTTGTTTTTCCATGTAATTTCCATTTTGCTAAGATTTATAAAAATGCCTCCTCATTGTAGAAAAAGGATCATAGACGTAATCCTTATTGGATGAAATCCATTATCAAATTAGTGTGCTTATTTGTTTATGGTATGTTTTTCTCTTGGTTATTATTCATTATTGTGCACATTTTATGTTTTTCGTGCTCTTTTTAAATCAACCCATGATAAGTCTAGAAAGAAAATATACATGATCAATGGTGAAAGTGTAGAGAAAGTGTTTAAACATATTGTTGGAGGATCTAGTCGGTTAGCCAACTAGACTGGTTAGCCGACTAGACTAGTTAGCCGACTAATTGTATATTAAGTCGACCTCATCGGTCGTGTCGGTTGAGTGAACTGACAGGTAGTTACCATAACTATTTTGTAAATGTATAAATAGGTTGTTGAGCTAGATATGCACTTTGTTTAGTTTGATGTATGAACCCACATGTGTTATTGAGTAATATAAGTTGTATTCTACCCACTATTCTTGTCTCTTGTCTCTGTTATGATTATATGATTCTTTATGTGTATTATTGTTAGCAATCTGAGTGATTACAACACATACTCAAAATTTTTTGATTTTTAATTTTATATCTAGTGATAGGAGTTTCATCTTATGTACACTTTGGAAAGTTACCCAAAATAAATAAATTGAAATAAAATAACAAAAAATGGAAAACAAAGTTAATGTATCTTAAAATGTGTTTAAGCATTTTAAATAATAGAAGCATACATTTCATGTTTTCCCAACAAAAATTCCACACACACACACACACATAACCTAGGGGCACAATGAAGCTCTGCAGAGATGCGCAAGGAGTAGGTGAAGTCAAGCACAAAAAGGTGGTAGAGTGCAGAAAGGAGCAGGAGCAAGGTGAATTCTCTTAATTTTTAAACTCTTAATGCTGACGATGTGCGATAGTTTGGGGGCGTCCTGTTATATGGAAGTGCACATGTTTGAGGACACCGCACAATGCAAATCGAAGAATTTGATTATGAAATGGAGGAGCAGGGTGATTCCATATTCTATACGGATGAAGAAGTTTGACGTACGACATCACCAGCAAAGACGGAAGCAGAGAATGAAGCACATTCCAAAATCTTCTTGAAAACACCACCATGATGAAACTGAGTTAGGATGACATCAGGGATAATATGCCACAGAAAACCAAGGGTGACAGGCTAGTGAAAATTTTTGTGGAGTTGACAGTAGGGAAATATATCCTCATCGAACAGATTCCTGAATACCTAAGATTGGTGTTAGTAGGATGATTATGTGGTAAAAATATAGGCAAAGAAACATTGCAAGGGTGGATGGATATCAATTAGAAAGATGAATTGGGGTATGCGCTCACCTTCCATGTTTTACCGCGCGGTTGGTTTCTGTTGAAGCTGCGACAGGAGGAGGATGGTCAAAATTTGATAGACAGGAAGTGGCAGTGGGGACCTTCAAGCCTTATACTGAAAAAATGGCGAATAGATTTTGATACCAGGAAAGAGCCACACAATCAACAACAAATTTGGGTTATCTTACTAGGATTACCAATGGTATTTTGGAAAGAGAGGATTCTGGAGGCAATAGGAAATAAGCTTGGTAAATTCGTAGTGCTTGAGGATGTCTAGGAATCCAAAATAGATTGTAGGTGTGAAAGGACACTGGTGGAATTCAATTTGAGAGATGGTCTGTTTGAAGAATTAATAATAAAGATGCATGATAGTCTATGGATACAGTGGATTGACTATTGGAAAATACCGTTTAGATGTTTCAGTTATCGCGAGGTTGGGAATATGCACAAAGACTGAACTAAGCACAAGGAGGCCACCCGGTTCAAAAAGGTATGGGTGAAGAAGGAAGGAAAGGATGGGAGAGAGGTTGTAGAAGAGGGTGGCGGAGCGGAAAAAGGTGGCCAGTATAAAATGAATAAGGTTGTAATGGAGGATGGAGAAAAAGGGAAAGCATAGACAGAAGCAAAGCGACCGAACAACAAAGTAAACATATGCGATGGACAACTCAATAGTGGTGATTCTAGTGGTCCTCGACAAGAAGCAACATCAAATGCGGGAACAAAAGGTACTAATGACAAAACACCTAGTGCAAACCCTATGTTTTCAGTGATTGACCATCTAAAAGATAGCGCTTTGCTTGTTAATGCATTGAATCACAAGATTGAATCCAAGGATGACCCCCATAAGGATCAGAGAAAGGACTATAACTTAGGATCTAGGGTCATCAAGAATAAGGAGGAAGAATGTGTTTCTTTGGGAGGGTTCGCTCTTAATCCTCACACTAAGCCACAGTTATGATGAAAACCCTTCCTCTCTAAGGCTAAGAAACAAGCATTATTAGATATAAAGCAGGGAAGGAAGACAATTATAACTCAGGATCTTAGAGAAAAATCCCTAGATGGGGTTATCAAATGAAAATTATTTCCCTCAAAATAAGGGGGATAGGGGGGGTCCCCAAAAAAATGCCCTAAAATGGTTGCTAGCCACTTTAAGACCAATGGTAATACTTTTGAAAGAAACTATGGCTAAAGGATATAAGTATGGGGAAATGATTAGAGAATTCATTAAGGATTGGGCTATGGAAAGCACGAACGTAGATGGCCACTTTGAAGGAACCCTAATGGCTTGGATTCCTTCCTTAAAAATGATATTAGTTAATTGATTTAGAACAGTATTAGGGACACAATTGGAAGATGGTGAAACCGAGCGGAAATACACAACCCTAAAGATTTACGGACCCTTTTATGATAGGAAATCATTCTGGGAGAGGGTGGCAGAATTAGGAGCTCTGGAACTTCCAAATGTGATCATTACGGGTGATTTAAACCTAACTTTAACCGCCAGTGAAATTTGGGGAAAAACTACAAGAGTTGATGCATTAGGTTCTTTCTTCAGTTTCCTATTTGAACAAAAATGGTTAGTTGATTTGGAACCAGTAAAATTGGAGCCCACATGGAGAAACAGGAGAGGGGAAGAGTAGGTTGTTTAAAAAAGGATAGATCAGTTTTTGATAGCAGAAAACCTAATAAATGATTCCCTAATTTTACAAGCCACTATAGAGGCAAGTGGAAACTTGGATCATCGACCGATAGTGCTTACAATTAGGACCCCAGAGGTTAAACCACCCTCCCCCTTCAAGTTCAAGCGTCAATGGCTGGCAGAAGAGGAGTATTGAAACCTAATTTTAGAATCTTGGAAACCTCTACAGGAGGTACATAACCATTCCTTGATGTAGCAATTTGTGGACAACCTGGCTAGAGAAAATAGGATTTCTAAGGATTGGGACAAGAAGTTTAGAGAGAGGCAACAAGAAGAAATGAGAAAAGTGGAAATTCAAATTAATGAGCTATATGAAAATAACAAAGAAGGGGTGTTTTCAGAAGAAAATTTAGGAATTCTAAAGAATTTGGAAGGAAAGAAGGACTCGTTATGGTTATAAGAAGAGCAGAAGTGGATGCTTAAAAGAAGAGCCCTGTGGTTGGAGGAAGGTGACCAGAATACTAAGTACTTTCACAAATATGCCTCTCAGTGGAAGAGTAGTAATACCATTCATGAAATCAGGACAAGTCAGTGCATTGTGGTTAGGTCTTTCTCAGAGAAGGCCCAAGCAACAGTGGAACATTTTCAAAGCATATTCACAGAGCCTGAAGGTTTCCCAATAGCTGAGATACTTGAGGTTCTAGGCCTGTTTCCAATATCAATCACAACTGAAATGAATGAATAATTAACCAAAGATATTATGGAGGAGGAGATACAGCTGGTCCTACACTCTTTTCAAAAAGGAAAAATACCTGGGCCAGATGGGTTTACCTTAGAATTCTTTCTAGTTTTATACGACAAAATAAAAGAAGATCACCTCACAGTAGTCAAAGTATCTCAAAAGTCTTGTAAGGTGCTAGGAAGCTTCAACTCCACCTTGATAACATTGATCCCAAATAAGCAGAAGAAAGAAACATTTGATGATTTTAGGCCCATCACGTGCTGTAACATGATCTAAAAAGTGACAGGGAAGGTGATTGTACAAAGAATAAAACCAATCTTGAGCAAGATAATTTCAAAGGAACAATTTGGGTTCTTGCACAATAGGAAAATACATGATGTTGTTTCTCTGTCCCATGAAGCAATACATACCATCAAGAAGGAGAAGTGGAGTGCCTTTGCCCTGAAATTAGATTTGTCTAAGCCATATGACAGAGTAAGTTGGATCTTTGTCAGAATTCCCTTATTCAGATAGGGATGGGTATTGAAATGGTAGAATGGATAATGGGGTGTATTCAGTCTACTTCCTTTGTAGCTCTTATATTTAATAGATCACCCTCCAGTTTTTTTAAACCTACTAGGGGAATTCGAAAAGGTTTCCCTTTATCTCCTTTTGTATTTATTTTAGTGGTAGATGCTCTGTGCAGGATAATTCATAATGCAAAGAGGGAAGGAAAAATTGAAGGAATCGAGGTGTTAAGGTTGAAAGAAATTACACATACACTGTTTGTGGATGATGTTTTTTGTTTGTAATAGGAGTAGAGGAAAAATTAAGGGAATATGCCTCCTTAATAGATAAATACAAGAAGGCTACATGAATGTTGATTAACATAGAAAAAACAATCTTGGCTTACAACAAATTTTCAGAAGATCTAGCTCAACAATTTAGAGAGACAGTTCCCTATCCAACAAACTCTATTTTTGCAGGATTTAAGTATTTAGATTTTTTTCTAAAACCTAATAGCTATGATTTCCAAGACTGGGTTTGGTAATTTAAAAAGGTAGAAGCTTGAGTCTTAGCATGGAATAATAGGTTTTTGTCTAGAGGGGGAATATTGGTTTTGATAAAGGCCTTGTTGCAGAGCATCCTAGTGTATTGGGTGTCCATAGCATATATACCCAAGGGTATTCTAATGAAAATAAGGAAAAAATTCTTTTCCTTCGTATGGAAAGCAAGTAAGAAAAATGAGGGCATTCCATTGGTCAAATGGTCAACCATTGCTCTACCAAAGGAACTTGGAGGATGGGGAATTAAGAACCCATTGCTATTGTGCAGAGCTCTGGCAGCCAAGTCTTTATGGAGACTTGTTCAAAATAAAGACACCGTGTGGGGGAGGGTGTTATGCTCCAAATATTGTTCAGACATCACCCTGATAGAATGGTTCAGGAACCCTAGCAAGTCTTACAAAAATGGGTATGTTGGATGGAAAGTTGTGTTATTGGCCTTTCCACTCATAGGTAACTAGACAGCCTATAAAATACGGAATGGAAGGAGCATTAGGCTAGGGGAGGACTACAAGCTGCACATCTCTGTCATAACACAGTTAAGGGATCAAATATGTTTTAAACTTGTAGATTTGCAAGTCCATCAACCCTTTCCTCAAGGAAGAACAAGATGGAAAAGTTCCCAAGAGTTGCGAATGGAGGGAGAAGAGGCTAAGAGATGGAACAATTATGTAAATAATTAGGAGACAAACTTTTTCTACCTAGACGAAGAGGAGTAGGATAAATTAATATGGACCAGGAATGCTATAAATGGAGACTACACAGCAAAAAGGGATGCAAAGAGGAAATCATGGATCTGTTCGAGGGAGAAAATATTGGTGGCGGGGAGATTTATGGTCCTTAAACAACCCACTAAAAACCATACTAAATTTCTGGTTGGAAATAAATAATAAACTCTTGACATGGGAAAATCTGAGGAAAAGAGGGTTTCAAGGCCTAGGTATATGCATTATGTGCAAATCAGGGGAAGAACTTACCTCACATTTGTTTGTTTCTTTTCCCTATGCAGGCTAGGTATTGACCAGTGCCTCAAGGGCCTTTTATCAAGTCAAGATGAAAAATATTGAAGAGACTTTGGAGCAGAGGATGCAGGCATGGTGGAATAACGCAGGGGTATGTAGTTTTGTTGCCCTTCCTGCACTCTTTGTCTATTCCATATGGAAGGCTCACAATAGAGTAATATTTAAAACTATTTGGACCCCATATGACATCACATCAACCCTGCTGGTGTAGAAGGCCCAAGAAAGTAGATCATCTCGCAAGCAAAGAAAAACCCAAGCTGTCACGGCACTAGAATTCGATAAAAACTATCCATGGGCCTTCTTTGTTGGCGACTAGCCCAGGAGACCCACCCATAGGTGGTGCTAGGGGAGTTATTTATCTATCTAAGATAAACAAAATATCCTTCAAACTTGGACTGGGAAAGGCTACAAACAGTATAGCAGAGCTCTTAGCTCTTTGGGCAACATTGAAGATTGCAAAGGATAAACAGATTACGAGACTGCACATATATGGAGATTCAAAATCTATGATTGACTAGGAAATTGGTAAAAATAACATCAAAGCACCGCATTTGCACAACTTGTCAAAGGAAATTCATGCTCTTCAACTAGCTTTTGAAGTATTATTTTTCAATCACATATATAGAGAGCATAATTCAGAAGTAGATACCCTGTCAAAGCTAGCCTTAGTCATTCATCCAGGGATCATTGAATGAGAGGTCACTATAAACAGCAAAGTCTCTATGTTTTACACCCAAATATGACAGGTGAAGTGGTGAAGTGATTTTGTAGCAACAAACATGGTTTTTGGATAGGATACAGTCACGCAACACAAGGTATAAACGGATTGATGATTGTACAAAACAAGGTCCAGGCAGAACGTTCAACAACAGTTTTGAGGAAAGACTTTGTAAGGAGCAACGTTCAGGAAGAGCGTGTTTTTTTTGTTATAACTAAAATTATGCATAGTGAAATGAGGCAAGCCATTTAGGCGAAACAATGGTGTAAGCTCTTTCGAGCAATACAGTACTATAAGCTCTACTGAGCAGTTCAAGTTATTCTATAAATAAATGATTTTTTACTCCGAAATATATATATTATTATATATATACACCACTTTGATCAATTATGAGTACAAAATGCATCAATAGAGATGTCCACCCTCATTCTCCATGGCATTACAAGCCCCTCATCCTCCATGGAATTATATTTTATGATTAACATAAAAGTTACATATACTCCTATCTTCTTGAGGAGTAAAGTTGAAAATCTCTAATATTTTATTTTGATTATTTTGAGGAGATGCCAATAATACATGGAAAAGGTTGATTGTAACACTATGAGATCAACTACTCTAATGTTTCACTAAGCTCATACACTATTATTATGTCCCTGACACGAATTCGAATATATATATATATATGTATATGTATATGTATATGTATTTGTATTTGTATTTGTATTTGGTCTCATCGATCAGTGTGATTGTACGCTACCTCAAATTTTCTAAACAATAATGTTGAACTTTAGCTTATAGTTTTATATTAAATGGTAATGAAATCAAACAAACAATGGTGGTGTACGTTCAATGTTGGGTCACTCAATAACAAACATACAAATATATATGAGACATGAACTTTATATATGAACTTATCCCTTCTGTTGAGGAAAATCCATGTACAGAAATAAACAATTGGCCTCTTTTGGTGCCTTACCCGGAAATCATCCTGTCGAGGAATGATAGGAGTTCCACTTCCTCCTTCTCGCATTGGACTTTTGCATGTCAAGTATCAAAGCTATGGAGATAATGGGCTGGGATTTCCAACGTGAGGGAAATAAGATGGACTTTCCAACATGAGTAATCGAGTTAGAACCAATTTTATTGGGATATTTTTTGTTTGTTCAACAACCTCGAGCAAGCATAGTTACCCACCTTATGTGGAGGATACATAAGTCATTTTTCATATAAATTTCATACATATTTTAATTAACATTAATATTTAAATAAAAGGGTAACATATTTTGTAATTAATATTATTATTTAAATATAAATTTTTTTGAATTTTAATAATTAATGTCATATATTTAAAAATAAAAATTGTAATATAGCATGTGTTTTACATGGTAACAAATTGTACATTAAATTGGGTTTGAATCAACAGATTATGGGTGTGCTATTTAAATGTATTGAGTTGTGGTTATCTTAATTTTGAAAAAAAAAACATTTTAAAATTAAGTAGATGTTGAGAATGTGAAAATCACAAGTGGTAACTCTATTTGGTACATCAAAGTATTTGTTTAAGAAGATGAAAAAATGGTATTTTTTTTTCAACTAAACGTAGATGTTATTTCTTTGTAGAATCAAGGGTAGCTTTCATAAATTAGTGAATTGAAGTCGTATAATCATTTGTGTGAAATATCAATCAATGTATTGAATTTGTGAAAGCTTTTAGGAAGCATGCCATTGGATTATTCAATTATATTTATAATATTAGTATACATTTTTAAGGGCATAATGGTTTTGTCCAATTCTCTTTGAAAAAGGATTCATGAAATATGATTAAGGCTTTAGAGGATGGTTATTGCTAAGATTATTTTTCTCTAATTTATTTAATCATGGTAAATAGGATGTTGAATTGAAGTTAATTACTTAGTTAAAGTTGATTATGACAAATATGTGCACAATAAAGAGTTTAGATAGCATATGATAATTTATTTAATCATGGTAAATAGGACGTTGAATTGAAGTTAATCATCTAAATAAAGTTGATTATGACAAATATGTGCATAATAAAGGGTTTAGATAGCACATGATAATAGCATGTATAAAGTTTTTTTTGGTTAATAATTAGTAAATTTTGTATATTGTTGTTAAAATTTGTCAAAAGTAATTAAAATTTGGGTAATCTTAATGTCTATTCTAAAACATATTGCCTTAAATTCTAAGTTCATGTAGGCTTAGTTATATAAATATTTATTTTCTAAGTACTTAAGACAATACCTTATAACTCTTTGCAAATTTCAAAATAACACCGCATTGATCTTGTTATTTTACTATATTCTTCAATATAATGAAAATAATAATTTAATAAAATATTGTATAAAAATATAATGATAAAAGTTCCAAAAAAACCATAAAATATTAGACTATTCAATGTAAAAATTTAGAATGTCAGCCATTTATTAGGCATTAAGGTGAAAATGCAAAGTTGGGTAACACATTTTTGAGAATGGAGAGGAAAAAACTAGTGCACGCGTGGAAAAAAAAGTCGACTTAAAACTCTAGGTCTAGAGTTTAAAAAACTATGGGCCAATAGTTTGTAATAGTTCAAACTGTCGGCCAAGAATTTAATAAAAATTTAGGTCAAGAGTTTGAACTAATCATAACATCATATTTAAAAAAAATATCGGCTTAGAGTTTGAACTAAACTCTTCCTCAAGAATTGGGAAGATATTTTCTTGGCCAAGAGTTTGTGGTCAACAACACCCGTGAAAATCTCATGTTCCTTTCTAGAACCTTCTACTTTAGTAGGGCCAAACCCCTGCAAATTTTAAAGAGTATTTGTCGAAATCAGTATCAATGGATTCATATTTGAATCTAGTTTCCAATGATATAATTTTTGTTTCATCTAATTTTGAATTTCTATTTATTAATCATTTTTTTCTAAACCTTATCCCTTAATAACTTTATTGTTCTAAAAATCACTTGAAATGAAAATTCAATACCATAACAAAGAAAAATAAATAAATAAATAAAAATATTCAGAGTTATCTTTATTGACTTGTCCTCTTCAAAATGGTATTTTTATTTTTTAATAAGAGTCACACTAAAACGAAAATCAAATCTCACCAACATGTCTCACTAAGGCATCATTTTTTGAACACATGTTATTTCGATAAATAATTGAAAATAGTTCTCAGGTATGAAAAATATAAAAAACGTAGTCCATGGACAAGTGTAGTGAGTTTATATTACATGAGCATACATTTTTCTTTCCTAAAATGAATAATCATCTTTGAAAAAACTAGTGCTGAGGCAAGTCACTCATTATTCATACCTAAAATTATTAAATATATGCTATTGATGAGTATTAAGTTTGTCCTATAAGATGTCCATAAAAAAATTAAAAAACTATGAGTATAAAGCTAATTCAAATATCTAAAACATTTTTGTTTACTTCATCGTAAAATTCACAAGGGATGTATGGGTTTAAAAGGGTTTGGAGTAAAAAAAACATGAATTTATTTAGGTTTTTTTAATTCCCCAATTTCATGATGAAATAATTCATGGATAAAGAAGTTTGCATAATAGTGTGATTAAATTAAGAAAGTTAAAAATAAAATATAAAAAAAAAGTTAATAATTACATTTCAATTTTTTTGAAACATTTAATAAAAATGTCATTTCATAATGTGTACTAATTTATGGTACACACGTTTAATAAAAATGTCATTCATAATGTGTACTAATTTATGGTATAGCACATTGATAAACTTTCCCTACCAATCAACGTGATCGTTGGGATAAACATATGGAGATCAAGGATAACCATATGGAGATGAATTGACATACGCATAGATAGATATTTTAGCATTTGTTGGAAAAAATGTTTGTTTATGGTGTAAAATACCTTGTCATTATGGGTAATCTTCTATAATTATTATCTATTTCACATAAACAAATAAATTTATTTATGATTTTATCAAGATAGCATGTTTATACAGAAGTTTTTTGGAGGAGCACTAAGTTATTGGATGTTTCAATCTCCATATTATATTCTAAAAAGTTTTTGGTTATTGGAGGTTTCAATCTGCATATTCTCTATATTATATTCTAAAAAGTTTTTGGTTTAAATTTTTTTAATGTTATTTTGCTTGTAATTTGTGTTTATTGGATAGAGTTTTTAATTGTGAGTTGGATTTTTTTGTTTAAGTAAATTTTCCAAGCTTTTAAATTTCAAATGCATGGGTGAAGTTAAAATATTAGGAATAGAGTGGTCTAACCAAATCTAAAATTTTATCTTTGTATTTGTAGTCTTATGTGAATCAAGATAAGATAAAAGAATGTCACAACCATATCACACAAGAACCAAAGTATGCTTGTTGTTTTCAACAATTAAGCAAGTTTACTTGTTGGAGTTTATCATGTTATTAGTATAGACCCTGTTGGTAGGCGATATGGGTACGCATGGCATGCAAACAACCAAAGTCAAAGAATAGTGCGCAAGGTGGAGAAGTTGACAAGAGTCAGCTTGTTCATGATTTCGTAGTTGTTCAGTCCAAGTTAGTTAGAAAGTAGTTAGAAGTGGACCATTTTGTAAATGCGCAAGCCTATATAAAGACTTAGGAAGTAGAATAGAATCATCATCATCATGGAGAGATAAATCTGCTGATTGTTGAAGATTTTATGTTGTTGTTCAGTCTTGCAAATTATTTTGTTGATGTATTTCAAAAAATCTGTTTTGACCTAATGGCATATGTGGATGATGTTCGAAACTCTGTGTCTTATGTTTTGTTGTTTTTATGGTTTTAATAATGCGATCTGAATAATTACCTGTTTTGATATGGTTTATGTTCATGAATGATGTGATGTCTCTGCAAAATGAATGACTAGATACTTGTCAATTTGTTTATGAGTGAATATGATGATACGATCTAATGTGAAAATTTGATGTTGTGATTGAATACGAGTGATTGATGTTAAAACCCTCACCTAGATATCTGACTAACATCACTACAAAGAGAGAATAAGTGCGCAAATCGCCTGCCTTATTGTGGAAACTTGGTTCCTGGAACTCTCCCTCGAACATCTCGTGTGAGACTTCATCTTCTTCGAAGGTGTTGTTGGATAGGTTAAAACCTATCTAGGTCGGTGCCTAGGGTGGTCGTGGTGAAGAAGGGTTTCGACAGTGTGTGAACCCTTGTCGACAAATCTTTGTCAACAAATGGTTCCACTTGTGGGACCTTAGTGCAAAAAAGAGGAGGATATGTTGTGGCACCCAACGAGAACGAAGATCCAGGATTAGTTCGATCAGAAGGCTCAAGAATTTGCAGTAGAAGAAAATTTGAGTTCCAAAATAATGACATAAGAATGTCTGGGAAGGAATATCTATTCTGATATCCATGAATATTTCTTCACCGAGGTTTTGATTATCTTGTATGAGTAATAACATTCTACCCTCTTCTATAATGTATCCTATTTAACAAAAAGTGAAAAGATTCCTAAAATATTTCGTATTTCGAGCATAACATTTCTCTTGTAACTCGTAATTGGGTGGACTTTAGAACATTTGAAAGGTCTTGAAATTCTCTACAACTTTGTTCATTTTAGCTTTTCCTAATTCCATACCGTTTGTCCGTGGTGGGTGTTTTTAGTAACAAAGCATCTTTTAAAAGATGCTTTGTTACTAAAATGCCCTCCAGGGACAAACGGTAAGGAATTAGGAAAAAACTCGTAACAAAAAAGTTGTATATAATTTCAATACCTTTCCAATGGTATAAATAACTCCCAATTTTGTGTTACGATGAAAATGATATGCTGAAAATATGAAATATTCTTGGAATATTCTAGTCTTTTTTCAAATAGGATATATTTTGGGAAAAATAAAACCTTAAGAATGTTGGTGCAACTAACCTATCAGAAGACAAAATTTCAAGGAGGAGAACCTACTTATTGGACCCTGGAGCTGGTCTAGCAGCTGAAGGAGGTAGACAACTAGGAATCAAGGGTCGTCGAAGTGTGGCTTGACACCATTTTGGAAGGATACATCACTAAGTTTGTGGTCGATAGTTAAATCCTACAGTGACGCAGAAAATGAATTCTTTAAAGGACCAAGAGGTAGGTTTATATTATCTTTTCAATTTTGGATTAAAATGCTTTTATGTGAAAAGGATATATTGAAAATGAACTTTGACGAGTAAAGATCTGATGTGGGGAGGTTATGGGTACTACGGAGATGAAGGTTGGATTGAATGATAAGGGGTGGATGGATGGGAGTTAAAATGAAGCTACGAGGGAAGTCGAGGAAGAGTATGGTCTTTTGCGAAGTGGGGTAAGGTTCCAACAAGAGAAGAGGCAGAGGACTGAGGAGAGTCATGTTGCGATTGAGGCAAAAAAATATGACAGAAGATCACAAGGGACTAAGCAACCCTATAACAATGAAGGAGAAGTCCAGGCTACAACCGAGTCCGAGGAAGGACCAATTCAGAGAAACAATGTACCTACACCTCCGTGCACCATGTCACACTGAGGAAGAAACACCGGATCATCACAAGATTTCCAGGTGTGTCATTAAGACAATGATAGTAGTGGATCAACGAACACAAGAAGAAGGCCCAGGATGGTGGGAAATGATGTGAAATTACCTTTTTTTCCATGGGAATGGGACCGAGGATCCCAAGCAATATTGGTTTCTCTACGAAGTGGTATGTACTGTAAATCAAGTCCAATTCGAAGAAATTAAGAAGGGACACTTGTCGACAAATTTTTGAGGTCGAGATTAGTACATGAAGTTCATGGAAGTTCCAATAGGAAATCAACAGAAAACTCTAATGGATATTAGAACCGCATTGATTGAGGAGTTCAAGAAACCCAAGTCCGAGTCACAGTATATCACAGAATTGAAGGAAATCAAGTAGTATCTGAATGAGTTAGTCTGGGATTTCGATCAATGATTCAAGACACTGATGGAAAAAGTAATTTTTAGAATGAGCGATGTACAACACAAAGAATGTTTCATCACAACATTAGTACCACATATTCACATGACATTGATGCAATAGAATATTTTGACACAGAGTGAGGCTCTAGAGATCACAATGAAGCTATAAGCTTCACTAGTGGGTGAAACTAGACTTGGAATGAATTAGATCCAATTGCAACCAATGAATCTGAAAATTCAACTACAAGATATCAAGAAAGGAAAATAAATTCATGAAGAAGTATGGTGTACCCAATTTCACACAAAAGGACATCAAAAATATCAATGCCCGTACTTCCGCAATTACTTGCTGTCAGGAGCTCCAAATCCATTAATTCAAGGTGTCTTACCATGGTACCGAATCTATCAAACTCATGGACATCGACATGAGGAATGTGTGTACCTCCAGAAGAAGGTATCTAAACTTGTGAAGTTGTTCTATATTTTTTGTCGTTCTGTTGGCCATGAAGAGAAGGATTGTCGATTATATGACCTACTCCAAGAAAGGACAATGGATCAGTATTATATGAAGGGAGAAGAACACCGATCAACGAAGATACCTCTGTCGCAATAGCCACCATATTTTGTGCAACCACAATCACAGTATCCTCCTTCGTAGCCATGGTAAAATCATATGCAGTATTCTCCACAGCAACCGCAGTACACTTAGTCGCAGTATACTCAACCGAATCCAAATCCACCACAGCAAGAGCATTTTAATAAACTGCATTATTAGCAGTAAGGAGGTTTTCATGGAGGATTCTGAGGAGGACGAGACAGAGGTTTTGGTCAAGGAGAAGGACGAGGTCGAGGACCTATACATTGATACAATTGCGAAGTACTAGGTCATTATTAGTGAGAATTCCCAAACCTTCAGTCGCAATGTACCTACTGTACTGCCACATATCACATTGTTGAAGATTGTCCATAAGTGATCACAAAATGGAAAGCAAAGAATCTTCTGCCACTGCAGAACCAGAATCAGAATGTGAACCACAATATGAACCTACCTTTGAGTCCACTACACAATTAGAACCATGGTCCAAAAAGGTGCAATTCGATGTGGACACTGAGAGGGATACATTCATCAATGCAAGAGAGACCATGAAGAGGGATACAGGTAAGTTTCCTATTTATGAAATGCCACATGATTTTTATTCAACAGTTGTAGCAGAATCATTAAGGAAGTATGGCACACTACAAAGTTTCTTCGAAAGTTGTCTGTCATTAGAGAAATGTCTTGATGCACTAGCTAAGATCACAAGTATTCTAAATTGACTGGAGAAAGGTCGACAGGGCTCCACTGTTAACTCCTTGCACAAGAATAAAACTGGAAAGGAGATGAGGATGAATGTCAAGATTGGTGATTACGATGTGGACTCGGTTATTCTGGATCTGGGATCAAATGTAAACATTTTAACAAAGAAGACATGGGAGAATATGGGAAAAATGTAGCTGGTTTGGTCCCTTACTCAATTGCGACTAGCCAATCAGGCCAGAGTGTCACCAATTGGGTGAGTACCATGCTTGATAGTGGAAGTCAAAGGAATAAATACATATGCAGATTTTGATGTGATTGAAATAATCGATGAAGGAATATCATATCTCACACTACTGGGGATTGGGTGGGTTAATGAAAACCTAGTGATTACCAATTTCAAGAAGTGAGTGATGGCTTTTGAGAACCACAACATAAGAGACATAGCCCCATTGGAACTGAGAGAAAGAAGAACATATGTCTAGCCAGTCAAGGAAGAAGTTGTAGGAGAATGGAACCATGCATACAACATTTCTAAGGAGCTTTGCATCATCGAATTATGATGATGTGCTAGAAAATTGGCAGAATCAGTTACATGAGGTGTCTATACGGAAGTGTGGGAGAATCACTTAGTCACTACATTGGGCCACCATGGAGATTGTTGATCTACCCACATACGAAGGATTACCCAACTTGGCTGCATTCATCAGTCAGTTTGAAGACAAGTTTGAAGAACCATAGAAATAGTTGGCATTGTAGGAAGCACTGAAGGATACTCCATCATGATGGTGGGAGACACATAAGAAATCGATCGATGGGTGGTCATTGTGTCATAGGTTGATGGAATTTCACTTCAGAGAAATAGAGCACTATCAAGTAGAGAAGTATGATGGACGAAAGGATACCAATGATCATTTGATTCCATGTTAGACCATGTGGGTGTCACGATTGAAGGATGAGTGGGTGCATGATTTTGAACATAAAATAGATGAATTGTCGCATCAATGGTATGTATAAGCAGAGATTCGAAGGGAGTTCACAACATGGGAGGACTTGACGATCTGTTTCAGTCACACCTTCATCTTTGCAGATGTTGATCCAGTGATTCTTAGCACACTTTAGCATATACACAATGTCGTACTGGAGATAATTCCAGTTGTATTTCCTGAGGAATTGCATGAGGTACCAATGATGCAATCAATGATGGAATGTTACAATGTAACAGGAGGACCTATCGATGGGGAGGACCCAAGGAATATCAATATTCCAGAATCTGAAGGAAGTCAAAATATCGCAGCACGAGAGATGTCAACATACAAAGTGCATGAGCCACTGAATATTCACAAGGTCAGCATTGGGATAGAATAGGACCCAAATTTCTCTAATATTGTGGATTATTGGGATGAAGCGACCATGGTGAAGATTACGGACCTGTTGCATGAGTTTCAAGAATTGTTTCCGAACAAATTTTTGGAAATAAAAGGGATCTTAGGGGACTTGGGAGAAATGAAAATCCCACTCAAGCCATATGCAAAGCCATTGAAGCAGTGTCCATATCGCTTGAATCCATGATACAAGGAGAGAGAGAAAGATGCACATGATAGAATGTTGGATGTAGGAATCATTGAACCACGCAAAGAGTCAAAATGGATCAGTACAATGGTATTTCAACCAGGAAGATAGGCGAGGTCTGAATCTGTGTCGATCTCTGGAAGTTAAATGATGCATGCCTTCATGATTCATTCCCTGTGCCATTTACTGGCGAAGTGTTGGAAGGTGTAGGTGGTTAGGAGATTTATTCATTCATAGATGGATTTTCAGGCTATCATCAGATCAAGAATGTGATGGAATATTGGCATAAAATTAATTTTGTGACTAAGTGGGGATGCTTTCAATATACGGTGATGTCATTTGGACTAAAAAACGCACCTACGATATTTTCTAGGATCGTAGTGCGATTTTTAAGGACTTTGTTCAAAAATTTGTGGTGGTATACATGGATGATATTATGGGTTGGTAAAGGATCACCTCGCAAATTTGTGACTGATGTTGGAGTAGTGTCGACAACACCAGATCGCACTAAATTCATGGAAATGGATATTTTGTGTGCCATTAGGGATTTCGTTGGGGCACATCGTTTGTAAGGAAGGGATATTGGTAGATCCATAAAAGATTGCGCTAATTGTTAATATACCACCATCGACGAATGTGAAATAGCTCAGAGTGACATTGCGACATACAATATATTATTGGAACTTCATAAGAGGATATGCCACGTTTACAACACCGATGGAAAAGTTGTTGAAGAAAGATGCGTAATTTCAATGGAGTCATGAGTGTCTCAGGAGTCTTGAAAATATAAGGAAAAATATGGTAGCAATGCCAATATTGATCTTTCCAGACTAGATAAAGGAATTCCACATCCATGTTGATGCATCATTAGTCGCATTACAAGAGGTTTTGGCATAAATTGGTAAGGGAGATATCGACCATCTGATTGCTTTTGAAAGCCGAAAATTGTCATCTGCAGAATGAAACTAGACCATGATGAAACAAGAAGGCTTGGCGATGGTGTATGTACTACAAAAATTTCATCATTATCTATTAGGAGGACATATTAAGATGTTCACTGATCATTCTGCATTAAAGTAATTAGTCAATAACCCTGTGTTGGGGGGGAATATATGCCGATGGATGCTACTCCTCCAAGAGTTTAATTTCAAAATCATCATGAATCCAGGTCGCTTGAATGAGGACCTGATCATTTATCATGAATCGATATAGGAGAAGAATGAACTAGCATTGAGGATGGGTTTCCTGATGCACAATTGTTTAAGGTTGGGATGGTTTATGAACATTATGAGAAAATTATCCAGTTTCTGTCGATAGGAAAATCCTCGATTGATTTCACCACGAGTAAAATAAAAATAAAAAAAAATAAAAAATAAAAATGGTTTTTCGGCCTATAGACTCTCAGCTGATTGTTGGACAACTATGTAAGATGGGACTAGATGATATTCTACGTCGCTACGTCCTACTGCATGAGCATGAAAGAATATTAGCAGAGGATCATAATGGGGTTGCAATAGGACACTATGGTGGTCATGCAACCACCAGGAATATACTCTGTGTAGGCATCTGGTGGCCAAATGTGCATAGTGATGCGGCATATTATGTGAAGAGTTGCAATGTTTGTCAACGAATTGGGAAACCGTCGTGCTGAGATGAGATTCCTTTAGTTCCTAGATAACGTTAAAACCATTTGATAAATGGGTAGTGGATTTTTTGGGACCCATAAACCCACTAGGAAAAATGACGAGTGCACGATACATCATCACAACAACATACTATCTCACTAGGTGGGCGGAAGCATCACCAATGATGGATTTCACTGCTTCGATTGCAGCAAGGTTTCTATTCGATAATGTCATCCCTCGGTTTGGTTATCTAAAGATATTGATGAGATATCATGGGAGTCACTTCATTAATTGCACTATCAGTGCAATGAAGGAGGAGTTCCATATTTATCACAAGAAGAGGACTCCCCATCATCCACAAGCTAATGGAATGGTGGAGGAATTCAACAAGGTATTGGAGCATGTACTTACCAAAGTTTGTAATAGAAACCGCAATGACTGGGGCTTGAATATTTTGATGATCTTATGGGCCTATCGAACCACTTGCAAAATTTTGATAGGATAGATGCCATTCAAGTTAGTATATGGTCAGGAAGCAGTGATATTGATGTAGTATATTATTCCAAGTTTGCGCACTACAGCGACAACATGTATGGACGATGAAGGAGCACTAGAAGCACAGTTAACGCAGTGTCTCTAGGTCAAAGAAGATTGGTTTGTCATAGGATTTCAATAACGAGTTGAAAAGGATCGCCATAAGGCATGGCATGATCATCACTTCAAAATTAAGCACTTCCAATTAGGAGACATGGTGCTACTCTATGACAGTAAGTTTGTGAAACACCCAGGTAAGTTGCAAATGAATTAGTTAGGTCCCTATTTAATTAATTTCATTACCGATGGAGGTGAGGTATAGTTGCAGCAACTATACGGTGCACTGTTTCCTAATTTAGTGAATGGAATCCTACTAAATCCCTACCGGGATATCCATGTGTGAAGTGATGCTTAAGGCATTGTGAAGGAGTATGGAAAAAAATGTGTTACAGAGGAGACTAGCACACTAGAAGGAAATGGCAGTGAAAGGGAAAATGTTAAGGCCACAACAAAGAAGCAGTTTTGCGACGTTTGTGGGGATGCAATATGGTCAAACCGGGTAATTAATGAAGTAATTAAACCATATTGGAGATGACGCAACTCAATGAGATGCACAATTGTGAGGAATTCAACTGTTGGATTTATAGAATCGACGACGGATTTGGTCGATCGAGGAAGGATTTGGTTGTAATGATTCCAAATCTTTCACACAAGGGAATTCGATATATAAGAATTCATAGGGGTGAGTTTAATGAACCATTGTGACCCGCAAGCTGAGCAGAGTGCAAAGAGGTATTTGAGCAAAGCTGTGAGAAGGAGTGTGAGTTTGCAACAATGGCCCAAACAATTTGGAGTAGAAGTGTTCACGATTATTTTTTGATCATGACCTTAATGGTGTAGGAGGTACCCAAGCTAAAGGAATAATGTCCATGGATTCCGTGGAAGAAGAGGGGCGCAAATCGACCAAAGTCACCTTTGAATAAAAAACACACCACGAGAATTTTTTCCCGAGCGGGAGTAGAAGCAAAGGCATAGGCCGGACCATCAACAAGCGGAGTTGAAGAATCCACGACAAGGAAGGGGGAAACAACTGCAGACATCCCTGGGTTTATCCCCTCACGTAAGACCGATGCACCCTAGGTTAAATTGACTAATAATAAGAGATATCCCATTAGGATGTCGACAATGCCAAGAAGAATGCATTGCACCCTAAACATTGTTCCCTTTCTCAAAAAAATGGATTACAATGATTATGAATTGTTTCCATACACCGAATGCAGTGCTGAGTTGTTCGAGTCGCAAGGTTAGGGGGATGGCAGACTAGTTGTTTGCACACTGCAGCAGTGGGCGATTGGACTACACAGGTCAAGGATGTTAGGCCTCACAGATATGTCGCACTTTGTTCATCCAGCGTAAGCCAATGCATGTGTAATGTAGTTGTTTGTGGCTGGATACTTAGGTACTAGTCATTGTGGAATTGATTTTGCAAATAACTAGGTTTCCTATGAAGGGTCTTGATCCATTCCAATAATTTTGTGGCAAGGATAATGACAAGAAGTTGGCCACTAAGTTGAAGAAGAAGTATAATATGGACCGTGACAACATGGTCTATGTTATTAGTATGATAAATGATTGAGCCATTCGAGTCCCAACCATGATTTTGGCTGTCAAAATGGTAAGAAAAAACTGCCCAAATCAATGCACATCTGGAGTGATAGCATGCGGAGAGAAGTGCACAGAGGGCATGCAAATGAATTGGTCATTTTTTTTAATTAACTAATTGACGAAGGACATCATGCTCATCCAGGAAGGTAAGTGGACATTCACTTGTTCCTGGTTTTTAATATTGATTGCTCTAGTTGGATGGAAAGAGCCCCAAAATTATCAGGGCATGGAATTCGAAGTATCAAGTATGTAAGGGTGCAAGGTATAAAAATTTGTTGCAAATTAATGAGAGGGAGCGCTTGATTGATTGTGCAATCTAGTTCTACCTCTATTGGGATGCACTGCCGATTGTGACAAAAAAGGTTTCATGCCTTTCTTAGGAGGCAGTGATGAATTATCAGCAGATCATAATATTTGCGATGGGTCTGCATGCAATTTACATCTAAGAATGTTGAGATGAAGACAAGCACTGGATTACCACTCAGTACAAGTTGACAGATGAGGAAATTGATGCTATAATCAATGACTGCAATGCTGAGTGGAGAGTCCCAGTAAGCAGAGATGATTTTTTAGATACTGAGGCATGTCCCCCACTGGATTCCCTTGTAGAGTAGGCACAAGCGCAAGAAAGTGAGCAAGAATCGAAGGAGGAGTAATCAAAGACTCTGATTGAATCCAGGATGGAGTGGCATTTCAAAGAAGGGTGAACAAAGAGAAGGTAGCAGTGCCCCAACAATGACAGGTGACTAGGTGACTCGCATTCTCACTACGATCACCATGATAGCCACTATGAGCGAGGCATAGTTAAAAGAACACTCGACAGAATTCTTTCATGAGGTAAAGAATCTACTGCAATCTTTAACTAATGCAATTTTAGACAAGGTGTCACAAAAAAATGTGTTGCAGAGAGCTGCATAATTAAGCATCGAAAAAAGAGTCAAAATTGTGCAGATTTCATCGAGGGCATTGGATACAAGTAGCGAGGACGTTGACATGACTATACAACAGTTCCATACAATTTCTCTCAATGTTAATGAGTTGCCAACCCACATTCTAGTTTGGTTGCAAAATATCACGAGCCAAGATCTTGTCGATGGGGAGGAAATTATGGGAAACCATTTGGTGAAGTCACAAGAATAAGAGGCGCTGGCGAAGTAAGAAATAGAGCACCTGAAGAAGGCACATGACGTAGATATCATGGCAAGAGAGAAGGTCTGGGATGATAAGGAGCGTCTAGAAAAATCCACGAAAAGTCCATTTTATTCTCCTCTTAGGAAATCACTGTCATTACAGAGGAGATGCTTGTGGAGGACAAATTTATGCGACTAGGACAGATTATCTCAAAACTAAAAAAATAAAATTAAGAAATGCAAGCACATGTAGTTCCAAGAACGTTGCCAAAACAAGTTGCAGAATGCAAGGTGAAGATTGAAGACACAACAACACAACTTGAAGAGAACGAGAAGATGGCTAGGACAGTCATCAATGAAACCACATAGTTTTGGATAAATATGGTCAAGGATGAGGAGTTGCAATAGCTAAGCACATAGCTACATGAGGCAAAGGTACAATTAAAAGCAATGCGGGCATCCCTTAAAACGATGCCACCCATAGTGTAGGTAAGTAAGGTGATGGAATTGAAAGCATTGTGGGAGAGAGCCAACAAAGCACATGAGTGCCAATAGTGCTGCACAACTCAACTGGATGAATTCGAGGACGTAGGTGAACAACTAGCAATAAAGGCTCCCAATACACTTCAACATATGGAGGAGATTCGCAAGCAAGTGACTGAGAATGTTACAGATCATCCGACGGAGCAGGATGCAAAAGAATCTGTGGAAGTCATGATGAAGGAAAAAGAAATGGTTGATGACGTCAAACAACAATATGAGGACTTCAAGATCAAAATCAATGCGTACACAATATCCAGCTGACATGGCTCGAGGAAGAGCCACAAGTTTGTGTTGGGGGCCTGTTGGTAGGCGATATGGGTGTGCATGGCATGGAAGCAACCAAAGTCGAAGAATAGTGCGCAAGGCGGAGAAGTCAACAAGAGTCGGCTTTGTCACGATTGTGTAGTTGTTTGGTCTAAGTTAGTTAGAAAGTAGTTAGAAGTGGACCATTTTGTAAAGGGGAAGCCTATATAAAGACTTAGGAAGTAGAATAGAATCATCATCATCATCATCATCATAGAGAGATAAATTCGTTGATTGTTGAAGAGGTTATGCCATTGTTCAGTCTTGCGAACTAATTTGATGATGTATTTTAGAAAATCTGTTTTGACCTAATGGCATATGTGGATGATGTTGGAAACTCTGTGTTTTATATTTTCCTATTTTTATGGTTTTAATGATGCAATTTGAGTAATTACCTACTGTGATATGGCTTATGTTCATGAATGATGCGATGTCTCTGCAAAATGAATGACTCCATACTTGTCGATCTGTTTATGAGTGAATATAATGATACGATCTAATGTGAACAATTGATGTGGTGATTGAATATGAGTGATTGATGTTAAAACCCTCGCCTGTATCTCTAACAAACATCGCAACAAAGAGAGAATAAGTGCGCAAATTCTCCTCCTTATTGCAAAAACTTGGTTCATGCATCTCTCCCTTGAACATCTCAGGTGAGACTTCATTTGCTTCACAGGTGTTGGTGGACATGGTAAAACTTGTCTAGGTCAGTGCTCAGGAAGATCTTGGTGGAAAGGGGTGTTGATAGTGTGTGAACCCGTGTAGATCTATCTGTGTCAACAAACCCATAACTAGTTGAGAAAAAAATTAATGAATCACATGAAAAATAAATGACATTTACCTTTTATTCTCGCAAAGGAATCCAAAAAATATCACCTTAATCAATGAATTAATCTTTCATTGAAAAGACACCTTCCAAACAATAATACTAATTCTTTTGCATATATGTTTTTCTTCTAAGTTTTTCTTTCAATAGCTTCTTAACAAAATCAGAAATATTACCACTTTGCTTCTCTTGTTTTAAGTTGTCACAAAAATGCTTCCTATAACAATAAAAATAATAAAAATAATTTTTTGATATAAAATAAAAATATAAAACGAGGTACAAAATTATTTAACCAATAAAATGATTGCACATTTTATAATTTTTAATAGATAAGATGTATGAAACGAATCTCAAAAAGCTAATATATATTTATATATAAAAAGTATCATTTCTTGTTCATGTTTTCATAATTGATTTAAATGTCCTATATGTATCCTTTCTAGATGACAAACAAATGGATTCAACTCACATGATAAGAAATTCATCATTTACATTACCAAAATATATTTGATTCTGCAATACCAAATGGATGGATAAAATGTATTAAATAATTAATTACTTTTTTCTTAAAGATTTAATAAAATAATAAACATAAATATTAAATTTAACATTTTTAATTCTCACTTTGACATGAACATAAATTAAAACTGTAACCCTAGATGCAAAATTACATTACCAATAGAAAACTATCGTACCTTTTGTAATTGAATGGATAACCATAAGGAAAGAATCTCATAAAGTTGTTATCTATATATATAAAAGTGTTATTTTCTTATTTTTAAGTAATTTTTACTTATTTATAAAAAAATATAAAACAGAAAAGCGTTATTTTTTAATGTAAGTTATCGTATTTTTTTACAAAATTAAAATAATTAATTATTAATTTATGATAATATATAAGAAGAATATTATTTATTATATAATAAATAAATAAATAAATAAATAATTTTTAATTTTTTATATATATATTATATGGTTATGATGTTTATTGAACACTATGAAATAAAATTTAAAACCAGAAATTTTGATTTATTAAGAGCTAGTTTTTCTTAGCAGTAAGGAAGTAAGTTAATGACATCAGGTTGAGAAGCTTCTATTTAATAGGAATAAAATAAGAAATAAGTTAATGACCCAAAGTTTAGAAATTTTTTTGTAGTAGATATAGAATAAGGAAGAAGTTAATGACCAAATTTGAAACCAGAAATTTTGATTTATTAAGAGCTAGTTTTTCTTGGCAGTAAGGAAGTAAGTTAATGACATCAGGTTGAGAAGCTTCTTTTTAATAGGAATAAAATAAGAAATAAGTTAATGACCCAAGGTTTAGAAATTTTTTTGTAATAGATATAGAATAAGGAATAAGTTAATGACCCAAGGTTGAGACGCCTTTCTAATAGGAGTAGAATAAGGAAGTGAGTTAATCATCAAAAGAAGAAATTAATGACCCAAGGTTGAGAGGCTCCTTTCTAGGAGTAGAATAAAGAAACAAGTTAATGAACAAAGGAAGAAGTTAATGACCCAAGGTTGAGAGGCTACTTTCTAATAGGAGTAGAATAAGGAAACAAGTTAATGAGCAAAGGTTGAGATGTTTCAATGGGAGTAAAAGTCCAACTCGTTATTTTTGATGGCTTGTTTTCTTTGAATAATTGTGATAAGTCAACTACCATTTGTCAATATAACCAATCACTAACCTTATTGCTAATTTAAAAACTAATGTTTCTTAAAGATAAGGAAGTAAATTGGAAGTAAATTAATAACTCATGATTGAAAGGTTTTTGTCTAATAAAACTAAAAATAAAGAAAAAGTGAATGACCCAAAGCTTCTAAACCTAGATAACAAAAACATTTATTGTGACTTATCTAAAATGCCATTCCAACAATATAAAAAACCACATAATTCTGAAAAAAAATATATGTATAAAAAGTCATTCCAACAATATAACCAACCACATTTAAATCTAAAAAAATAATAAAATTAGAAACTGTTAATGATAAATTTTGCTCTCTTCAAAATTAAAATAATAATAAAATTAGAAACTATTAATGATAAATTTTGCTCTCTTCAAAATTTATATGAAAAGAGAAAGAAACAAATCAACTTATTTGCAACCTGAATTGTTTTTTACCTATAAAACGAAAATGGATATATGGTGATATATGAAACAAGATACAGAGACATACAAACGAATTTTGTAACCAGAAACCCTTCATTACAGGAAGTGCATTGATATTATTTATCATTATACATTATGATGTGTGTAGCGTAGCATAGCAGTCACACAGTCATTCCGAATCCTGTACATGAATGACGTACAGATCATATGCCCAGCCACATTATTCACTTTTCTTTACTCATATCCTTCAGCTGTTCCAATTATTGGTCAGATTTCGTCACAGTGGATAACGTCGAATCTTACAGCACCTTTACAACGGTGCAATGACTTTACTAATCCCCTCATCAGCCTGCAAAAACCAGACAGAATTATAAAATATTAAGAAATTTAAAGCAAGAAACTTGCAGGGAAGCTTGAGATCGAAATTTCTGCAATTATAATATATACATACATTCTGCAAACAGTCCGAATACGCGGTTACTGCGTAAGGAACGTGCGGGCCACATAAAACCTGAACTTCCAGCAGATTTTCATTCGCCAAAACCTGTTTATCACTATCAGAGGCCTTGAGGCACTCACAAACACCATATCTGGTAATCTGGTGATCTCGAATCCGGTTTTCCAGAATCTCCAGGCTCTTGCAGCAAACGGTTTCAGCAATCATAAAAAACTGCCCTGACTGTAAAGCGGTATAACACGATTCCAAAACGGGGGAAACCACGGTGCAAACATCTGAAAAAGAATGCACATGATCTGCAAACTGCGCCGATATAATCAATAAAACCACCGCCGCCATGACAGTGCTCGCCATTCCTTTCTGAAGGACCATATTTCTGCACATTCAAATCTCACAAGTAATAACCCAGAAAGTACAGATTTTCAGAAGACCCATTACGGGAATCTGCCTGAACATTCTATGATTGAGAAAATAAACATTTGATTTCTAAAACATATCATTTAATTTTCTTATAGCAATTAGGGTTCAAAGAATTTAACAGGGACCACCGAAAGTGTCCAGGAGGCCGTGATAAAGAATACATAAAGGAAAAACACGAGGGCAACGGCTCTCATTAAAGTTTTAAACTGATGTTCGATGGATGCCTATTCTTTACTTTAAAAAAAAATTGAATCATATTCGGTCCTATCCAAGTTTCTGTGATGGTGGTAGGTTAATTCTGAAAGGTGGCAGGTCCACCTCTAGGTTACCTAACCCTGTTACGTGAAAATAAATTCCTTATGGTTCAAGTATCATAACTACTGTCTTTACTTTTATATTTGTATCAAATTATTATTATCTGTATTTTAAAATGTTAAATGTTTTTTTCGTCATTGCCAAGCTTAAGTTTTTTTTTTTTTATATTCTCTTTCTCTTTTCATCACATCAAATATAAATGATAAGAAACTAGGAAGAGAAAGTAAGTAGTTAGAAAGTAAGTTGATAAAAGGTATTCCAATAAAAATAGTAATTTCCATAAAGGAGAGGCTCAATCTACTCCTTGCTTTACGAAATATAAATGAAACTGAGAAGAGAAAGTAAGTAATAAAAGTTATTCCTTAAAAAAAATCAGTAATTTCCATGTAAGAGAGGCTCAATTGATTACAACTTGTTTTAGGAGGATTTGGTTTCACTTAATTGATTTGATGTATATTATTATTAGTATAATTATAAGTAAAGTGGTTCGTGAATATAGATAGAAATTCTTAGTCACTTAGTTTTATGGAAATGGTTGGTTGTTAAACAATTTGACTAAATATTAAATTAATTACCAAATAAATATCAAATTGATTAATATAAACATAAAACAAATATTATTTAATAATAATAAAAAATTGTTATTGCTATCCCTTTATTTAACCACCACTTAAGTAAAGCATATTTAAATCTTAATCAAGATGCATTTAAGCATAACTATATATGAGGACCACTTGTTACACTTGGGTTAATCTTGTTGATTCTTTCAAGGAAGCCCATAATATAATATAATATCTAAAAGCTGATAAGGATGACCATGGGATTCTCTCTATAATCCTAAATTACCTATCCATAAAAACAAATACATTTTTTCTTTCTCTCAATTAGAATTAATTTGGGTGCTTTGTTTATATCCAACCAATAGAACTGAATACTTTCCAGCATCTATGTGACAAAGGTCTTGATTTCCCACCATGAGATAGCCACCTAGAGACCCACACATAATTTTTTAGCCTTTGTTTTCTTCTACAATCACAACTAGTCTTCATACTTGGAACGATTGGGTTTGAAAATAAAACCAAGGTACTACACCCCTTTCTCCAAGGAATTAACACCCAATGAAAGTAGATCTCATAACTTCCTTGTTTCTTCATCAGAGAGCCCATTAACCAAAACAATGGATTTGTTTAAATTACTCAACATTTTGGTGCATTTTAATATATTTCTAGGGATTCCTTAATTTTCCTTATTTCTTATGAATCTCCATGTTTGGAGATGAAAATATCATATGCAAACATTAAATGACAAATTTATTTATTTTGTTATAAATACTAATCCATTTCAACTTTCCTTTCTCCCATGTTTCTTTGATAAATAGATTGAGCCCCTCCGCCATGTAGAAGAATAGGAAAGGGGCAAAGATCACCCTTGTCCAAGGACTCATGTTGATTGTGGGACACCCATTAATCAAAATAGCAAATTTTACTAATTGAAGGCACACCACAACTGAGTTAACGGTCTGAAGGTTCATTCCAAGCTGAATTGAGACTGCCTAATGTACATCCAATTGACTTTATGAAAAGATTTGGCTAGGTGAATTTTCAATACTACTACTAGCATCTTTGAACATTTGATTGTGTGCATTGTTTCATGTGTTGTTTCCACTACATCACGTATATGGTGATTGTACAGGAATCCAAACCATTTTCCCAAAATGATACTTGACAAAATACCCTTCAACCAATTAGCAATGGTATTTGATACACGGGGGATTCACTTGTTGACCAATATCCTATCACGTTAGTTCATATTGTGGGTTTTAAAATTATAAAAAATCGAACCAATATATTGCAGGTATTGGGGGTATGAGGGGTTTAAGGTGGGGGTGGCCGAGGGTGGTTTATAAGGATTGAGATATAAAAAGGGGTGGGGAGGAGGTTTTAAGTATTGGGAGGGGGTTTCACAGGGACTTCACTTAGTGAACCTCTCACATAGCATGTGCGATCGTGGGATATTAAAGAGTACCCTTAATTTTGAGAGATATTGACCCAAACTCTTTTTGTTGAAACCCCCTCCCAATACTTAAAACCTCCTCCCCACCCCTTTTTATACCTCAATCCTTATAAACCACCCTACCCACCACCACCTTAAACCCCTCATCCCCCCAATACCTACAATATATTGGTTCGATTTTTTATAATTTTAAAACCCACAATATGAACTAACGTGATAGGATATTGGCCAATAAGTGAAGGCCCCATGGGGGGTTTCAACAAAAAGATTTTGGGTCAATATCTCTCGAAATTAAGGGTATTCTTTAATATCCCACAATCGCACGTGATATGTGAGAGGTTCACTAAGTGAAGTCCCCGTGATTTGATATGAGTTTGTAAATAAGATTTCACAAGAAAATAGGTCTATAATGTCCAAATGAATCAACACATTTTTTCTTAGGTATAAGAGAAATTAAAGTAGATTTTAGTGCTCCTAGAAATTTCTCTAGTTCCTTAGTTTCTTCAACAACTTTTAACGAATCTTCTTTCAACAAATCGTAAAATACGAAATAGAATTCCATAGTGAGATCATTAAGGCATGGGATATTCCTCTTATTAAGTTACCTTCTAGAATATATAATATTTCTTTACTAGTTATATCTACCTTCAAAGATTCATTCCTTTCATACTGTATTGATCTCAACACTAGCCTTATGATCCTTATAAACTCTCCAATTGGGAAGCCTTCAGGTTCTTTGAATAATGTTGAAAAATGTATCATAGCTTATTCTCCCTCACTTTTCAAAGTCATCATCGATTCACAGTTTTGATTTTTTATTTCCTTGATGGTGTTTATTTTCCTTATGAAGCTACCACATTTATGGAAAAATTTCATGTTATTGATGCCTTCCTTTAACCATATTGCCCTACTTTTTAAACTTGAAGTGATATTGTATTTTTCAAGGAGCTGCTTGTTTTTATCCTATACAAATTTAAGTTTTTAATCTCATCATTAGAGAATGTAATTGAGGAATTACCTTTGAATAGAGTCGTAATCCCTTCCCCCACCTCCTTTATATCAAATTGGGATCTTATAGCATGGGATTTTGTCAATACTTTTATCACACCATTAATTATCTACAAATTCTCTACAAAATGATTCATTGTTGACACCCCCCACCTAGATCCATATGTGTCTTGGTGGTCACTATATATTTTTTGAATTCCTCCTCTAAAATCCATGCATGATTAAACTTCATTGGGAAGGGATTTTTATAGCTTTCCTTTTCAAGTCTTAACAAGATTGGTAAGTGAACCAGTAGCCTGCCAAAACATGCCTAAAATTTTAGTCTTACGCTCTTTGCTAACATATATTCATACACTAGAAACCTATCCATTTTTTTCGAATGTTGATTATTTTCCCCTTCTATCATTTCCCCATGCCAGAACTAGTCTAGTAAGACCAAGGTCAATCAGGTGATTTTATACCCATCGGATCCAACCTACCTTTATGCCCAAACTTTTATGAGAGACACATTCAAATTTAAATATCCTACAATTATAATCTTGTTTCTCTTTAGGGATATGTCACCACTGATATGTTCCCAATATACACTTCTATTAGCATAAGGCCCATACAAGTTTAAAAAATTTAGAAGCACTTCAATTTCTTCAATGCTAGCTTGACCAATATCCTTCAGCTCACTATACAAATAGTGATAACATTAAATCCAATGATTCATACATCCCCTCCACATCAAGAGAGATAAAGGACCAATCTTTTAGATAAGAAGCCAAAAATTCAATTTCCATCCCACCTAGACACATAGTTTCTTGTAGCATAATAATATAAATATTATATACTTTGAAAAGTATTTTGAGGGGTAATTGTTTAGGGGCATCTCCGAACCTCCTGGAATTGGAATATATAGTAATCATGAGATCCCCTTAGGATGGGATTTTTATTCTCGAAGGACCCTGTCGATGGTAGATTGTCTTCCCTCCTTGATATCCTTTTTCACCTGAGAATTGCCAATCAATAAAGGTGACGTGCTTCCAACATTGAATGTTATTTATTTATCAAAGGAATACCTCCGTATACCCATTATCATTCCTTTGGTTTATCTTGTTTTATTATGAGATCATAAACCTATGAAATATTCCCTTTCCTTTCTTTTTATTACTACAATCGGGTAAAGGGGACATCAACGGTTTGAACTGATTAAAAACTAGGTTGCTTTTTGTTTTCCTTCACTTCTATCGTTAGTTTATCCCTTTGATCAATTGTCAACACATTAAATTGTTTATCCCTTCCCGCTTTAGAAATTTAGTCCTTATTTCTCATCACATTATCAAATAATGTTGCTCCTATAACATCAAAACTAGGAAAGCTTAATATCGGTTCTTTAGAATCAATCATGTTGTCATTATCATGGATTGTATTATTATTTACAAACATAGAGGTTTAAAGGGAAGACTTATTGGGTACAAGCAAATACAAGGCTATTTTTTGTTATTTTTGTGAATTTATAGCTATATAATTTCTCCTTTCCCTTTCATACATGCTACATCCTTTGAGGATTATTCTTGTGATCATCCTTCCTAATCTATATCATAGTTTATTTGTCTAAATATCGGGCAAAAATTCCCTCTCAAACTTGATTTAATGAATTATCTAAAGGTGAAAAACATCTTCATTCATTTGCACCATACGAGTTAGTCTCCCTTCACCTTCTGTTATTGTAGGTTCCTCTTCAATACTTCCTCCATCCTATCATGGAGTTTTGATTTAGTTTTTTTTCACCTAAATCTTCTTTGGTGAAGGTGGAGTATACAATGCTTATGGTCATTGGGTTACTGAGTGACCCAACTCATGATGCAAATTACACATAAATCATATCCTTCAGTCACCCAACCTCTATAATAAGGTACATCACCCCCAATCTATCTTGACTTTTTCTACTACCTCGTCTCTAATATCTAGCTCCACCATAATTTTTCCACCCTTCAATCTAATTGTGTTTCTCATTAATCCTCCAAAGCTACAAACCAACCCAATAAATTCTCTATTCTTTCCAAAACTTGTTTTTTCCACAATATCTAAGGGAAGGTTGGTAATAAGACCCATATTTTATGTAGGTATTGTGGTTCCCTCAGGGGATCAAAACTAGGTTCCCATTTATTTAAAATAAAACTAGAGGGGCCCAAGACCCATTCCCTACTAAAGATTAATATGGAATTTGAATCCTTCAAAAATATATATCTACACCATCCTCTTGTTAGGACATAAAATGTTGGAACATAACCGAAGATTAGAATCTAGTTTACCTCAATCAATTCGAACAAGGGAAATGATTTTATAAATGTTTCCATGAATCTACCTACTAGAGCATGTTCTGAAAGTACTTGAACCTCCTCAATGCCCACATCATTCCCAACAACCATCTTAACCCTTCATTCATTTTCCTTCAGGTAATATTTTTCCTTCTAAGCCATCTTTCCATACTACTTCAAGGTGTGGGAAATGGTTCCTCCCTTAGGAATTCTAGGGTTTATTGGATATCTAGAAACACCTATTTATCAGTATTACCAACCCCATTTTTCTCCATATATGAGTCTAAGGCAATAGTTTCCAAAGAAATAATAGGATCAATGCTTCTATATTGTTCATCATAAATGATGGAACTAACAATAACTTACTTCCATACTAACTTTAATCTACTTCCATACATCCCATCTAATTTATATGACCTACTCATCCAACCTACCACTATATTGTGGCTATTAGTTTAAGGATAATTTATATACTCTGAAAAATATTTTGAGGGGTAATTTTTTATGGGTATGCCACACCCTCCTGGCATCGGAATATATAATAATCATGATATCCCCTTAGGATTGGATTTCCATGCTCTGAGGACCCTATTGATTATAGATTGTCTTCCCTCCTTGATATCCTTTTTCATCTAAGATTTAACAATCAATAAAGGTGATTTCCTTCCAACATTGCATGTTAGGTATTTATCAAAATCAATACCTCCTTATACACATTATCATTCCTTTGGTTTATCTCTTTTTTTTCCAATATCATAAGCCTATGAAATATTCCTTTTTCATTTCTTTTTATTACTACAATCAGGTAAAGGGGACATTGATGGTTTGAATGGATTGGAAACCACATTTTTTTTTGTTTTCTGCCACTTCTATTGTTAGAGTATATAACATGCCTTAAATATTTTTCAAGACATTAAGTTGTCTATCCCTACCCCTTCTATAAATTGAGTCCATATTTTTCATCACATTATCAAATGATGTTTCTCCCTCCAACATCAAAACAAGGAGAGAAGCTTAATATTGGTTCTTTACAATCACTCATATCCTCGTCATCATGGCTTGTATTATTATTAACAAACATATAGGTTTTAAGGGAATACTTATTGGGTACAAGCAAATACAAGGCTACTTTTTGTTATTTTTGTAAATTTATATCCTTATAATTTCTTCTTTCCCTTTATTACATGCTACATCCTTTGAGGATTATTCTTGTGATCCTCCTTCCTAATATGATATCATAGTTTCTTTGTCTTGATATCGGGAATAGATACCCTCTCAAACTTGAGTTAATGAATTGACTAAAGGTGAAAACATCTTCATTCATTTTCACTATACAAGTTAGTCTCCCTTCACCTTCCTTAATTGCAGGTTTCTCTTCAAGAATTCCTCCAACCTATGATAGGGTTATGCTTTAGGTTTTTTTCACCTTGATATTCTTTGGTGAAGGTGGAGTATACGATGCTTATGGGAATTGGGTTATTGAGTGACCCAACTCATGATGCAAATTACACATAAATTAAATCCTCCAATCAACCAACGTCTATAATAATGTCAACCCCCCGAATATATCTTGAATTTTTCTACTTCCACATCTCTAATATTTAGCTCCACCATAATTTTTTCCACCCTTCAATATCATTGTGTTTCTCATCCATCCTTCAAAATTACAAACCCCCAAATAAATTCTCTATTCTTTCCAAAAAATGTTTTTCCACAATATCTAATGGAGGATTGGTAATAATACCCATATTTTATGCAAGTAATGTGGTTCCTTTGGGGGATAAAAACTAGGTTCTCATTTATTTAAACCAAAACTAGAGGGGTCCAAGACTCATTCCCTACTAAGGATTAGTATGGAATTTGAATCCTTAAAAAATGTATATATGCATCATCCTCTTGCCAACACATAAAATGGTGGAACATAAACCAATATTAGGATGTAGTTTACCTCAATCAATTCACACAAGGAACATGAATTTATAAAATATCCATGAATCTACCTACTAGAGCATGATATGAAAGGCCCTAAACCTCCCACACACATGTATCATTCCTAACAACCATCTAAACCCTTGCTACCTTTTCCTGAAGACAATTTTTTTCTTTCTAGGCCAACTTTCCATGCTAGTTCAAGGCGTATTAAATGGTCCCTCCCTTAGAAATTATAGGGTTTCTTAGATCTCGAAACACCTATTTATTAGTAGTACCAACCCCATTTTTCTCCATGTATGAGTCTAAGGAAATAGTTTCTAGAGAAATAAGAGGATCAATGCCTCTAGATTGTTAATCATAAATGATGGATCTAACACTAATTTACTTCCATACCAACTTCAATATACCACCCTACATCCCAGCTAATTGATATGACCTACTCATTCGACCTAATACTATATTGTGGCTACCAATTTGAGGTTATATGTTGCAAAAAAATGAAAACACATGTGAAGAGACACCATTTGGCCTCCTTGAAGATCTCCAACTAAAATCTCGTAATCCATCCTCTATCATAAAAGAGGTGTAGAGACTCTATACATCCTCTTCATAGTCCACAAAGTCTAACTCACGTCTAACTCCATGACATCAATAGTGACTCCATTCCCTAAGTTTTCTCTTCTAGACCTCATGAAACCCACTTCTTCATCTTCTAAACTTTCAATTTATTGAATTTTCCTTCATCTTATCCTTTGAGATACAAAACTTGATGCCCATTAATCATAACAGTAGATTATCATCTTCCTATTGGATTTCATTGTCACATTGTTTCATGTTCAAAATCACGCATGTGTATGTTGGAGTGACAATTGCAGGTTGCACATTTTAGGGCTACTGGAATACCCTCTTCATCTCTTTTAATTATAATATGTGATATTTACATTGACCTAATATATATTTCTACATGAATAGCTAGTGTTACCTATGATTTTTGAACCATATTTGGCTCCCATCTTCTCAAATCTAGCCGTCCATGTTCTTCCTCACATGTATCTAATACTAAATCCTTTGGTCCTTGTTAGTTGATTGGTGTCTAAATTTAATATGAATTAAAAAATTAGGGTTTTGGATTTTACAAAATACCTAAATATTGTATTGCTAATGGTTAAGAAAACACAATGAAAAAAATATAGTTGTTGTTGTAATTTTTGATGTTTTTTCATGATTTTGGGTTTCCAGGGTAAATATTTATGTATTGTGTGTATGCCATTTTTAAATCTATATTTTGATTAATACACTAGTCGAAAATGAGAGATTAGTGACCATGAGACCAAAAATTTTGGTCACCATAGTTTTTTAAAGGGATAAATGACCAAAATTGATAATTCTAAGTGATCTAACTAAAAACGACCAAGATAAATGACTACTTTTGTTCACGGGATAAAAACCAACAAAAAATGACCAAGATAAATGACCAAATTTGATCACGAGATATCTACACTACAAATGACTAGATTACAATTGATCATTTATTTGGTCATTTTTAGTTGTGTCACTCTGGAAATGGAAAAAATTAGAAATTTGAAAATGAATTTGTACATTTTACTAAATTCTAACACTAAATATGGATTCAGAGACCCCCTTTCTAAATTCTAACACTGCAGATGGATTCAGAGACCCCCTTAAAGGGTGTCTCTGAATCCATATGTAGTGTTAGAATTTAGTAAATTATAGACCCCCTCATGTGACGTCAAAACTCAGCAATTGACACCAAATTAACTAGCATACCCCATCGACATACCCCATAGACACCATAATTTTGTAAACTACACGTATATCAATCGACAAGGATGTCACACCCTAGCTCCTGGTACAATTTATATATATTTCATCACACACACACACACATATATATAGTAGGTGTATTATTATTTTTATATTATATTATGAATAATATATAATATATAACCAAAAAAAACATATATAAAAAAACAAAAAAGATATTCATTAAACATATATTAAAAAACAAAAAGAAAAAATATATTCATTTTCATTTTTATTAGGGGTTTCCTGCCAAAGAATGAATTGGTACAAACCTAGTCAAACTGAAACAATTGAAGCCATCCCAAGGTTCATCCTAGTATCTCTCTATTGGCGAAGTGGCCAGTTGGATAGGAAAAGGGAGTGGGAGAAATGAGCGATTCCCAACTTGCATTCACTATGAAATTGTTTTTTGGCTATGCCAAACATCAAGAGGCTGCTTCGATCTCATTTTCTCATTCTGTAGTCTGATAGAGACCAAACAATCGATGATTCAAGATTATCTAGTCAAATTAATAAGGAAACAAGAAGGAGGGCTATCACATTGCAGGAAGAATGTCACTTCCATCAACATCAATATCTAGGCCACTTATCAACACTAGCCAAAGTGAGTGCAGTAAGCAACTGAAAACTCAACACAACGATTTGCTCCAACTGTTACTCATACATATAGGGTAGTTAGGGTCAATTAGGCTCATCAGCAATAATAAATGTGCCAAATATGCAAGCAAGGAGGGCTATGTGTTGTTATAACTTCACACTAAATTTATATTGACTATTGGGAATGACTCATATAAGATGCATTGAATCTTCTCTTGGATCAAGTACTGGACCGACATTGACTCCTGGGCTCAACTAGTGGCTAAAGGGCCTTCAAATTCTCATAGAGAAGCAAATTCAAAGATCATATTTTTTTGAGTAGTGGCAGAATGGATGAGGCACTAGAAGAGAAATTTGAGGGTTTTGATGCCATAAATTAATTTGGGTTTCAAAACATCAATACCCACATGAAGAATCTCGCTATTCCGATAGCTCTCTTTATTCCTTGGTTCATAAAGTTTGATTAGAAAAATGTGAATCCAAGTTCCTTTTTCCTGGTTGGCTGAACAAGAATGGTGAGAGAAATTTCAAAAATAAGGAGGAATGGTTCTATTCAAGCGAAATGATGATATTCCAGT
>LPNX010506915.1:3342-8342 GCA_001517045.1 Pseudotsuga menziesii | reverse complement strand
ACGAACACAAAAAGTAGTTTTTTTCATTCTTCCTCCAAAATTAATAACTATTATTTTATTATTTTAGCTATTTTTTTATTATTTTCCTTAGGAGGCCCATTTTAGACCTCAAATTTCCTCTAATGCGATGTTGATGATGATGATGATGAAGATGATGATGATGGTGATGGTGATGTTGATGATGATGATGATGATTATCATGATGGTGATGATGAAGATGATGATGATAGTGATGATGGTGATGTTGGTGATGAAGAAGATGATGACAATGATGACGATGATGATGAAGATGATGATAATGATAAGTGTGATCATTATGATTATGATGATGATGGTACTTGATAATGATTATGATGATTATGATGATGATGATGATGAGGGTCATGATGATGATGATCATGATGATCATGATGACGGTCTTGTTGATGATTATGATGACGATGATAATGATGATGGCGATGATAATGATGATGTTTGTGTTGATGATGATGATGATGATAGTGACGATGATGATCAACATGATGATGATGATGAAGATGATGGTGATGGTGATTATGTTAGTAACTCTTTAAAAAAAGATAAAAATAATAGGTCTAATTAAATATTTACTTTTCGATATATTTCAATGTCTTCTTCATCCATGTCATCACCTTCTTCATCAAAGTCATCATCTATATCATCATATCTAGAGTCAACATTGTAAGGATTGTCCATATCATCATCGTCATCATCATCAATTATGCTCATCATGTCATCGTCGGTATAATTTTCATCGACATTCTTTGCTACATCATCGGATTCAACTATTTCTTGGACATCTTCTACTAGATCATCATCATCACCTAACTCATGTTGATCATGCTCTTCATCATTGTATTCTTCTTCAAGAGAACCCTCTTCATTACCATCATCTACATTATACTTTACCGGACTTCCCCTTGGATCGTGTCTCACAACAAATGACCAGCCCGCTTTACCTGGAACCTCTGAGTAAAATACCTGTTCACATTGGCTTGGAAGAACATAGGGCTGTATTCCTGGCTCAAACAACCTGGTATTTACCATTGGTAAATCCATTATCATGTTCATTAATAGTTCTATCAGGATCACGTTGATTCAATCGTAACCTGTACCATTTGACAACGAAAATAACTGCCTTAAAGTATTTAAAGGCACATTGTATAATATCTTCCAAATACCCATAGTATCGATTTTCAGAGAGTTCTGGATGTCTGTCATTTCTAGATGAAACATTAGTCACCTCAAAGACTACAAATATCCTACAATTTTATTTTTTCTTTGTTTCATCCAATTTTTTGATCCGATATCTACCACCATTGCAGACCATAGCCTTATGGTGTTTTACCTGCAACAACCAATACACGAAAAGATTACACAATGATTCAATAGTTATGCAGCAATACATGGAAAAGAACAACATGTACGTCAAAATGTAATTTGAAAAATAAAATATTTAGAGTGATTGATTAATGTGCTTGTCATTTTATCTTTTAAACCATATGCTAAATCGCTTTCCCTTTCTGTAAGATTTCTATCTCCATTGCGATGTGCTGTTTTTACCAATGAAGCCACACCTTCCCATGATATTTGATGACCCAATTGTGTGCATCATTCAATCCATACCTTCATCCAGTCAATATTGTTTGCGATGTATAAATGAATTGCATCCCATTCTTGACCAACTGCTTGACGAAAATAATCATTAAAATGAAAGACATGTGTAAATATCCTGAACAAAGTATATGCTCTTAATTGATGCAATTAGAATATGAACAATATAATAAAAATCCACTCGATAATAATTACCTTTCACCTTCCTCAATCTAACTTTCTCCTTCAGCTGCTCCCCTTCAAATTTGTTGTTGGAGTCCGGATCACAAATGCGATGTAAATTGAGCTTTGACATTAAAATAGGAAGATATTCACTAACATACAACATGTTTTGGTATACCGTATATCCTTCCATCATAGAACCCTCAGCATGTGCTCATTGTCTCACCAAACCCTTCATAAATTTCAAGTGCCTCTCAACCATCCACATGGACCTTGAGTGCATAGGTCCACACAACTCAATCTCCTCAACTTGGTGTATGAGGTAGTGTTCCTATGCATTGAAAAATGCTGAAGGTATATTCTTTTGCATTTCACACATGAGACGAGGAATTTCTCTCCTCCAATAATTTATATCTTCTTTATGGATTTATTTAGATGTCAACCGTCTACAAGTGACGCAAACCAATAATGATATTTAACAAAAAAAAACATTAAATTACATATCATGAAATAGTGCACAAAAAAATAAATATAAATTATAGGGAGAATTAAAGAAACACTAAGCACATGCAAGTAATCGCTATTTACCTCATGTATTTACCAATATTATATATAACTTGTTTGACATTGTTGTCAAAGTTGTCTAGGAGAGAGAAAGAGGTAGAACATATTGTATCAATATACAAAACACGTCATTTATTAAACAAAGAGTATACAAATAAGAAAAAAAATATACGCAATAAAATGAAAAAAAAATTATATGGGCATAACAATAATAATTACCTTGATGAAGACGTGCCAATCATGTGTTTTGACCGCCGTAGAATCACCTTTTTTTGTTATGATATTCTTCAAGTTTGCACAAAATCTAGTGGGAAATTTAATTTTCTGAATTACTTCTTTGAGAACATTTCTTTGTTTCTTCGTAAACATCCATGGAATTGAGTTTATATTAACTTGGTCTTCATTGCTATGAATTTGGATGACATATTTCATTGCATGGTTTCTTTCTTGAATGTCTTTGCAAGCTTTCACAACTTTATCTTTCTCCCTCCTTATCTCCAGTAGTCACCATAATGTTTCAGTAACATTCTTTCCAATATGCATTGTATCAAACAAATGAGCAATATGTAGGTGCTTATAGTAGGGAAACCTATGGAATTGTATAGGATAACTTTTAATTCCTCATGGAATCCCATTAATTTCTTCATGATCACGATGGACATCATGAATATTAGTTTATAAATAAATTACATCATAAATCAAATATGGCCACTACAGTAAACAACTCACAAAAAAAATTAAAATATATAACAATTCATATACGATGATCCATACATGCCATGATGATGATTTCTATTGTATTGCATCTTCCAAAGGTGAGGTGTCATTCTATGTGGTCTTAATGCAATATCCTGCTTCCCATTGAAAATATTTTTTCAGTTGTTCAATACTTGTGATTCTTAGAGAGGAAATACCTATACTCATCAAATAGCTCCTTTCCTAAGCTTTTTGAGCAACGAGATTTTATCTTAGGACCACAAACTGGACATGCAAATTTACCCTTTGTCTGAATACCTACAATATATAGATATGGAATATCTATGTCAATTATAATTATATATAAACTATATTAACTACTCCATCTAATTAAATGCAATTAAAGTGGAACTTAAAAATACAAACCACAAAATGAAGTTAACCCAGGGGCATTGTGTATTGTCCATACAACCATTGCATGGAATTGAAATTACCTTTGCCGTATTGGTCTAGATATGTCATACATAGTGATTCCAATCCATACCTTCAGTAGCTCATGTATAAGAGGTTCGATATATACATTCATATCTTTGACTTGGAACTTACCTGATTGATTTGAATTATAGATAAAATATATCATTATGAGAACCATTAAAATACATAAAACATGCACAAGAGTAAAATAAAATATATATATATGAAATTAGGAAACATAATACGACAAATGAGATGCCACAACTACATTAGAAATAAAATAGTTGTAGACACAAAATACCTGGAATAATGATCGACAACATTATGTGCTTCCTGTTTATTGAAAACCATGGAGGAATGTTATTGTTGATAACAAAAATAGGCCACACCGTGTAAATGTATTTCATCTGTGAAAATGGATTAACACCAGCAGCTGTGAAAGAAATCCTGAGATTACGTGGTTCTTCTTTAAAGTGAGGCCACTTTTCCTCCATATCTCTAAACATAGAACCATCTGCAAGCATTTGGATAACATCATCTTGACTTATGTTCCTGGCATGGTAATCCATAAATTGCGCTATGTTTTTGCACCTGAACAGTCGTTGCAAACGTGGAATGATGGGAATATAACGAAGAACCTTATGAGGCACCTTTTTGTTACTTTATCTATTCGATATCTACTTATATGACATTTCAAACATTCTGTTGTAAATTCATGCTGATTATAATATATAACATGGTCATCAAGGCATGCATGAATTACTTCATAATGCATTCCAATCTCTTTCATGATGGAAGATAAATCTCAATATGTGCGAGGTAAAATATTTGATGGTGGTAACAAAAATTCATCTATCAAGATACAACAAAAAAAATAAAAATATAGTTAATGTAATAAATAAATAATATTAACAAGACACACTTCATCCGTATAATGATCAATAATGAGTTAGCAATACAATTATTAGAGGAATACATATAAAATTTATCACGATCCTACATATGTGAAGGATTATTTTACATACCTTAGAATCTGTGTGATTGCTATGTTTGAAAGACCATTCATAACCTTCAAGTTCGTTATCAACAATACAATAGAGAGAATATTTTTTTTGGAGCCTTCATAAAGGGGTTCATATGCCTTAAACCACTTATACTATGAAACAAGAACTCGACACAGTTCTCATTTTTCTCTCTCCTAATTTTAGTAGCTATTTTTACCCCCGTTTCAAAAATGGTTGATGCCAGTATCACACATTTTCATTTTCAGACATTTTTGGGGGCCTTTGAATTACCTTTGTTGTAAAAATATTTTTAATTTCTATTTTCAAGTGTGTTTTTTGAAATTTAACAAAATAACATACATTTTTAAGCAATTTATAATGAAAAACATATACATTTTACAATTTTTTCTATAAAATAAGACATTTTTATGTACAAAATAAGGCATTTTTATTGACAAAATTATAAAT
>LPNX010506896.1:19165-55284 GCA_001517045.1 Pseudotsuga menziesii | reverse complement strand
AGTTAACGGCAACTCAAAAAACGGAAACGAGGTCGCCGGTGGTCGGAGCGCCGGCGCGACGATTGCCGCCGGGCAAAATCGTCGCGTCGGTAGCCCACTCCCATTTTATTTGCCACATATTGAGAAAGTAATATAGTGTATTTTTAGAAAAAATAGCTCACAAAGAAATTAGCCGCCTGATTTCATAGTTGGAAAATATGTCATGGAAACCAATATTTAATGAAGAAGATAATTGGCACTAACGTTTGTCCATGCTCTAGATTGGAGAGAAATGTCACATTTTCCAAGACTTAAAAAACACTTGAGTTTGTCATGTGTTAATGATATCCTGGAACAAACATCCAAACAGATCCTACCAATTTATTAGTTGAGGTGATGTATTAGTTATTAGAGGACGATGCATTAATCTATTTGTCTCCCACAATGAAGGAATTGAAGGAGAATACGTTAGTGATAATAAAATATCTGCAAACCAAATCTTATCTCCGCCCAGGCCTGGAATTTGACGTCGTACAAGACGTATTTGACAAACTAAAACGTATTTGACAGCTCAGATTATATGCCACACGTCACCGTCTACTTGTGATAGAAATTGCAGACCGTCAATTTGACGTCAAGTGATATCCATCAAACGTCAAAATTGATAGTACCTGCATGCTGCAAGCATGGCACTTAGTAATCTGGCTAGTGGCAAGCAGGAACGGAATTTGACAGGTAAATGCCCGTCATGGGTCAATTTACCCGTCAAATACCGCTAAGATTTTAGCGAGACCATCAAAATCTAGCTTAGAATACAGCACGAATACAGGAAACGTTTCAGATTTTGATTGTTACCTGCAATTTTGATGGGTGTCAGTCATTTGAAATTCCAACCCTGTCTCCGCCTATATAGAAAAGAACGGAATCAATCTAGACACGAAGAAAAAATTTGAAGTTGATCAGCGCTGAAATAATTAGGTAGATATAACTCCACCAATGCCGTGAGTTCATCATAGATTCGTTTTTCTGGTAGATGTGAAATAAAAATCTAAAACGTCCCAAAAGCAATACAAAGAGAAAGGTCAAAATGTTTAAATTTATCCTAGTCCCGTTACATTCGAGGAACATGCATTTAGTATTCTAGCTTTAAATATGGACAACACCTTTTAGAATTAACACATAGAGTCAAATCGCGGCTAGAGCTAAGCACCGAGTTGTAAACTCTTAAAGAGTGGGTTAGAGGGTCTCCAGCGAGTATGCCCACCGCTAGATGCAATTGATTAAGTATTTTAGCTGTTGACCATACTAGCTGCAAACTCTCCCCCAAACCTTTTAAGAGTTGCAGCTCGGTGCTTACCTCTTGCTGTCAAATCGCTAGCACGTCAAAGCCAACTGAACCATGCATTTATTATCAAAGTTTAAAAATAAATAATACCCTTTACGAATCTACACAGCATTTGCATGCAACTCTCCCACGCGCTTACAGAGCCAATAATATCAACATGTAAAGAGATATCTCTTTACATCATAATGATAAGGTCAATAGCCAGATTATACAAAGTTGCTTTCTACACTACACGGTTTGATTGTTAGACAACCCACTTTAGTGTTTCGATGAGATGGTGATTACACTTACAAGTGGAACAATAGGCTCTTGAAATCAAGATTTATATTCATCTCGCCTTGCTTCCTAGTTTTCCTCCACTACAACCTACAACTTAAATTGTATGCATAATTATATTTGAAAATCATTGCATGCCTAAAGTATATACATATTAAAATAATGGAGGGTCGTGTTCCAGCAAGTAAAGTTCCCAAAGTTAAAACTTAAAGCATAACATATTAAAATAAAATACACATCGTTTGTTTTCATTTTAATGGGCTAGAAAAAATATTTACTTTTAATTAATGGTCGACAAAATCTACATCATAAGTAAATAAAAGTAAAAAGTAAATATTTATAGCTGACATTTACATGAGGACGTTACGGAATGTTACGTTACAAGACAAGATCTCCTCCATACTGGGTTGTAGAGCGGCTCTCGACGCAACCATCCTAGATCCAAATCCTAGGCTCTATCATGCGTTGAAAGAGATCAAATCTCTCGAGGTGCAAACATCTTCTTAGGTATTGCACTCAATGAACTATCAACTTAGGTGTGTCCTATATATAGCCATTGATTTGATTCAAACCAAAAGACACATCTTTTTATTTAAGGTCCACATATAATATTATTATTATTAATATTTAATATTATTTATGGCCAAGATTTTTTATTATTTTTTATATTGTTAGGAACTAACATTACAACATGTGCCCATACATGGTTTTAAAACCATATGCAAGGCCCTCCTAAAACCATGGGTTGTTTAGGAGGTCTTGCACATGGTCTTAAAACCATTTGCAAGGCCCTCCTAAACCATGTACAATAAAACCATGGGTTGTTTAGGACGCCTTGCACATGGTATGTTTGGGGATAAATCAATTTTTTATTTTTTATTATTTTGTTAGGTAGGAACATTACAGCATCTCCTCCATATTTTGTTTTTTTCTGACCCACATTTTTTTTAGCTGATAATTAAATTTTTACTTTTTTTATTGTTTTGTTAGGTAGGAACATTACAACATCTCGCCCATATTAGGTTGTTTTTCTGGCCGATATTTATTATTATTATTATTATTATTATTTTGTTACTAACAAATGTTACAAGATCTCCCCCATATTAGGTTGTTTTTTTGCCGACATTTATTTTGGTGGATAATTTAAAAAAAAATTATTATTTTTGCGCCGAGAGGTGCTCTACAACCCAGTATGGGGGAGATCTTGTAACGTGATGTAACGTTAGTAATGTTTGTAACATGTCGACAAAAAATAATAGTGATAGTGAATATTATGGGAGAGATCTTGTAACGTGATGTAACATTAGTAACATTTGTAACATGTCGGCAAAAAAATAGTGATAATGAATATTATGGGAGAGATCTTGTAACATGATGTAACGTTTGTAACATGTCAGCAAACAATAATAGTGATAGTGAATATTATTGGAGAGATTTTGTAACACAAAATAAAAAATAATATCACTTTCGTAACGTTATTTTTATTAATAAAAAATAAATTTTCTAATAAGCCAAAATAAATGTCGGCCACAAAAACAATCTAATATGGGGGAGATGTAATATTCCTACCTAACAAAACAATAAAAAAGTAAAAATTTAATTATCCGTAAAAAAAATATGCAGGTCAAGAAAAAAACACAAAATTGAATTATCTGTAAAAAAAATGTTGGCCTTGCACATGGTTTTAAAACCAATTGCAAGGCATTCTAAACAACCCATGGTTTTTTTTTACATGGTTTAGGAGGCTTTGCACATGGTTTTTAAACCATGTGCAAGGCCTCCTAAACATCCCATTGTTTTATTATACATGGATTAGGAGGGCCTTCCAAATGGTTTTAAGACCATGTGCAAGGCCTCCTAAACAACCCATGATTGTAGGAGGGCCTTGCATATGGTTTTAAAACCATGTGTGGGGAAATGATGCAATGTTCGTTCCTAACAAAATAAAAAATATTATATGTGGGCCATAAATAATATTAAATATTAATAATAATAAAATTATATGTGGACCTTAAATAAAAAGATGTGTCTTTTGGTTTGAATCAAATCAATGGATACCTAAGAAGAGGTTTGCACCTCGAGAGATTTGATCCATCTTGGCGCTTGATAGATCCTAGGATTTGGATCTACACTGGTGTTAGTCTTGTAACGTTACATAGCGTTATGTAATGTTACAATATCTCCCCCATATTGGGCTATAGAGCGCCTCTCGGCGCAATTAAGATTTAAATAAGCTTCAGTTAAGAATTCATTATTTAATTATTTACCAGCGTAGATCCAAATCCTAGGCTCTATCAAGCGCCGAGAGGGATCAAATCTCTTCTTAGGTATCCATTGATTTGATTCAAACCAAAAGACACATCTTTTTAGTTAAGGTCCACATATAATATTATTATTATTAATATTTAATATTATTTATCGTCGACATATAGTATTTATTATTATTTTTTATTTTGTTAAGAACCAACATTACAACATTTCTCCATACATGGTTTTAAAACCATATGCAAAGCCTTGCACATGGTCTTAAAACCATTTGCAAGGGCCTCCTAAACCATGTACAATAAAACCATGGGTTGTTTAGGAGGCCTTGCACATGGTTTTAAAACCATCACAAAGGCCCTCCTAAACCATGTACAATAAAACCATGGGTTGTTTAGAAGGCCTTGCACATGGTTTTAAAACTACGTGCACATAGTTTTAAAACCATGTGCCAGGCCAACATTTTTTTATGGATAATTCAATTTTTATTATTTTTTATTATTTTGTTAGGTAGGAACATTACAACATCTCCCACATATTGTGTTTTTTCCGTGATCCACATTTTTTTTACGGATAATTAAATTTTTACTTTTTTATTGTTTTGTTAGGTATGAATATTACAACATCTTCCATTTTTTTACGGATAATTAAATTTTTAATTTTTTATTGTTTTGTTAGGTAGGAATATTACAACATCTTCCCCATATTAGGTGGTTTTTATGGTTGACATTTATTTTGGCCTATAATTAATTTTTTTTTTTACAGTGAGTCTAGGGTTTTCCATTTTGCCCCAAACAATCACTCTTCTTTTGTTTTGCTTAGAAGAGGGACATTCTACATTACTATACATTTTTTCAACATTTCCACTAAAAAAGATTTACAGTTAGAAATTTGATCTGTTCTGACAATTGGTAGATTTTTTTAAAGATAGATCCATGCTAGTAAAACACATTTGTAAATTTTCAACTTGGGATTTCGTTCCCCGCTACAATTTCCAAAACTAGGAAATTTTAATATGCTTTCTAGCTTTCAAGTACAACAATTACAATATAATTACACTTCTTGTTTGAATTTAAAAAACCCTCATTTTCATTTGGAGACTATTTTCCCTGAGAAGCAACTAATTCAACTCAACTCCAACTCTCACATGGTGCTTGTGAGAGTTGGCAAGTTCTTTAGTTGGTTGGAATTGTTGTTAGATTCATTATTTTTGCATTCAAAATAGTGCTCCCCTTGCTCAGCATGTAGCAAATTCATTTATGAGGAAATGTAGCAGTGTTCTTCAACTCCTAGCTGAGTTTTAGCATGGTGGCAGAGATTGATTGAGATGCTCTTCACCATTTTCATATATCACATGTAACTTTGAAGTCAACTACCTATAAAGTAAATAAGGTTGTAAGCCTTATTCATATGAAGAAATTTTAATAAACTTTGAAAGTACAACTGTAATCTTTTTAGAAATTTTAAAGTATAATAATGAGTTCAGAATTTGATCATATCTTAATTTTGTTTCATTATTATTCATTGATGGATGGCACAATTCTCATGGAAAAACAATATTAGGAAATGAAGGTATTGATATTAAAAGATTGATGGCGATCAGATTTTCTGTTGACAGGGAGTATGTCCAGCAGAAATACACAGGAGAGAGTGACCCTAGGACACATATTCAGACATGCGAACAGAGCTGGTCAGACATTCCCGAGAATGAATGGGTTCACCGATTCATTCATACTTTGGATACATTTCCAAGGAATTGGTATACAGAGACTGAACTGCGCAAAGGAACAACTACATGGCCACTAATGATAGACAGCTTCCTACTCACCTTCGCTTTTGAATCTGAGTATCCAAGTGTCGATCAGGCCCTACAAGTAATAAAGAGTAAGATATTTGAGGATTGTACCATATCAAAGTTAGCTCAACCTGAGTGGGCTATCCAGCTAAAAGAGGCGTTAGAGTGTTATAATTTTGCATCTGAACCAGAGCAGGAGGATGAAGATCCTCGCAACACCAACATTCCAGAGTCAGAAGGGACTCGTGATGTTGAGGGACCATAGTTAGAAATTCCAGCAATTACAGAGCCCATCAAGATAAAAAAAATCAATATTGGCACAGACACAGAACCTAAGTTTGCCTCTATTGGAGACTATTGGAACGATGAAACAGTCGGACAGATTGCAGACTTGTTACATGACTATCAGGACCTATTTCCCACCAAGTTCACAGAGATAAAGGGAATAGTTGGAGACCTGGGAGTCATGAGGATACCATTGAAGGAGGATGCTAGACCAGTCAAGTAGCGTCCATATAGATTAAATCCACGCTACAAAGAAAAAGTCAAGGATGAGATCGATAAGATGCTAGCAGCAGGCATCATTGAGCTGGTAGAAGAAAGCGAATGGGTTAGCCCCATGGTCGTGCAAGAGAAGAAAACCAAAGGAGACATCAGGATCTGTGTCGATCTGCGCAAGCTCAACAATGCATCACTTTACGATCCATTTTCGACACCGTTCATTGATGAGATATTAGACAACGTGGGAGGACAGGAGGTCTACTCCTTCACTGATGGCTTCTCAGGCTACCATCAGATCAGAATACATCCAGAATATCGATCCAAGACCACCTTTGCAACAGAATGGGGCTCCTTCTAGTATACGGTAATGCCCTTTGGTCTTAAGAATGCACCAACTATATTTTCTAGAGTAGTAGTTGCTGTATTTAAAGAATACATCCATAAATTCCTAGAAGTATATTTTGATGATTGGACTGTATTCGGACTAATTGATAAGCATATAGGAGATTTAAGACTGATGTTAGAGAAATGTAGGCAGTACCAGATTTCTCTAAACTTGAAGAAATGTATATTTTGTGCACCATTTGGTATTTTGTTGGGTCACATTGTTTGCAGACAAGGCTTGATGGTAGATCCCGCAAAGATTGCCATCATTGTAAATCTCCCAGCACCAAACTCAGTCAAGCAACTGAGGACAGTACTTGGTCATACCGGGTATTACAGAAAGTTCATCAAGGGCTACGCAAAGATTACAGCACCAATGGAGAAATTGCTAAAGAAAGATGTAAAATTCCTATGGAATGAGGAATGTCAGCAGAGCCTAGACACACTTAAAGAGAAGATGGTTACAACGCCCATCCTAGTATTTCCAGATTGGACTAAGCCATTTCATGTACATGTGGATGCATCTGGCATCGCACTAGGGGTTGTTTTAATGCAACCAGGAGAAGGGGATATTGACCATCCTATCGCATATTCCAGTAGAAAGCTGTCGACGGCAGAAAAGAACTACACCACAACGGAAAGAGAAGGCCTAGCTATGGTGTATGCGCTACAGAAGTTCAGGCACTACCTATTGGGTGCCTCGTTCAAGATGTTTACTGACCATTTTGCATTAAAGTATCTGGTCAATAAGCCAGTGTTAGGGGGGAGAATCTGCAGATGGTTACTACTCTTTCAGGAGTATGATCTTGAAATCATTGTTAAACCAGGAAGATTGAACGCTAGACCTAATCATCTGTCATGGATAGACTCAGGAGAAGAGCCAAGTAACCTAGAGGACAATTTGCCAGATGCGCAGTTGTTTTCTATCTAGATCGCAGACGACTACTATGCCGATATTATTCACTTTCTCACTACAGGAGTAGCACCTGATGAGTTCACTAAGCAGCAAAAGAAGTAGTTGGTTGTTAAAGCAGCAGACTTCACCCTGATCGCATGAGACCTATACAAGTTAGGACCGAATGAATTTTTGCATAGATGTGTGATGCCGCATGAAAAAGACGCTATTATCAGAGAGGCACACTCAGGAACCGTAGGAGGTCATTTCGCAAGAAAGCCGACTGTGCAAAAAATCCTAGCCACAGGATTATGGTGGCCTACGTTGCATAAGGATACCAAGGACTTGTGCAGATGCTGTGATATCTGCCAGAGGGTAGGAAAACCCTCGCGATGCGATGAAATGCCGCTGCGACCACAGGTTACGCTGCGTGCATTTGAAAAGTGGGCTATAGACTTTGTGGGTCCTATCAACCCACCAGGAAAGCACACTGGCGCGAGATATATTATCACCGAAACAGAGTACCTCAACAGATGGGCAGAGGCCAAAGCAGTAATAAATTGTGATGCTGCTACAGCCGCACAGTTCCTTTTTGAGAACATCATAAGTAGATTTGGATGCCAGTAATTTTGATGAGCGATCAAGGCATACATTTCTTGAACCGCACCATTGAGGCCTTGACAGAAGAATTCCAGATTCAACACCATAAGACCACTCCCTACCACCCACAGGCTAACGGTACGGTGGAGGCCTTTAACAAGATTTTAGAAAACGCTCTCACTAAGATCTGCAACAGCCAAAGGAATGATTGGGACCTCAGAGTTAATGCTGTATTATGGGCGTATAGGACCACATGCAAGAAACTTATAGGACAAACACCTTTCAGCTTGGTGTATGGAAAGGAGGCTGTTATGCCTATAGAGTATACTCTTCCTAGCTTACGAATCGCTCAGATCACCAGGATGACTGATATAGACACAGTGGAGGAAAGGCTAGCGCAACTGCTTGCCTTAGAGGAAGACAGATTCATTGCCGGATTCCATCAGAAAGTGCAGAAGGCATGAGAAAAAGCTTGGCATGACAGGCACATTAAGAGTAAGGCTTTCCAGATCGGAGACCTAGTACTCCTCTATGACAGCAAATTCATTAAGTTTCCAGGGAAGTTCAAGACGCATTGGCTGGGGCCATATCAGATACAGCAAGTTACAGAGGGAGGTGCCATTCAGCTGAGCCAGCTGAATGGGGAGCTTCTTCCCACATTGATTAATGGCAGTAGGATTAAGCTCTATAGTGATAGCCACCCCACCTCTCAGCCCTAGCTTAGCCAGTTTATGGTGGTGCAGATGTCCAGTGTAGTTGAAAGGAGGCATCGCACCGGGAACTAGTCTACACCGGCAGGTATCATAAGTATGAGGAATCGCATAAGGCCGGTTCATTTTGCGCAAGTCATGAGTGGCTTGAAAAAAAAAAAAAAAAACCGCTTGTTTGTTTGCGTAGGTGATGCGGTGTTGCAGCGCAGCAGTGTGATGTTTCCCCGTGCCACGTATCCAGTTTTGCAACCAACAGAGGGACTATCACGTCGCCCTCTGACAGGCCGTTAATGAGGAAGTGACCGGTATCCCTTACCGTAGATTTGGCTGCAGCATAATTAAGTTTCCAGAATTGGCAAATCTTCGACGAGACCGGTGCCTGTACACACACGCTTCGAGGGAAACGTGATCGGATTTCACCATTTATTGAGGATCAGATGACGGGTGTGGTCTCGTCCATGTAATTATGATGACCGACGGGTCCAGTTAAGATGACCGTTGCGTCTGGGATTGCTACCTTCGGCATAAAAGCAGAAATTGATCATTCGAGAGGGTTACACTTGCAAAAACCCGAGAGCTATAGAGTAAGCTGTTCAGAGTTTCCTATGCAGAGTTCACCCAGTTACAGAGTGCTGTGATTCCCAGAGTTCGAAGCCATTGCACGCCCAAGACATTCCGCTAAGTGGGTTCTGTCCGAGGAGGAACCTTTAGAAGACATTTTGAGAAGGTTTGAGCATGACGGCCTTAGAGGTATTATGACGACACCGCCTAAGGGCGCCCAGCCAGGTTCATCATAGACCAGACAGCCGCCACAGACGAGGAGCCAGTCTCGGATAGCAGAAGAATCTAATTCGGAGTTGGAGGAAGAAGTTCATACTGCAGCAGACTACATTATGCCACGAGCTGAAGGTGCACCAGAAGTAAAAATTCCCAAGAGTGGTAAGTTTCCTGTTCCCATACCACAGATTGATTCTCGAGTAAGGGAAGATGGAGACCTATTAGGATATGCAGCTGTTGCTAAATTCATAGATTATAACCTGGCCGACGCTAAGACATACCCCCAGTTCTAGCCGGACCAGTACCTTATAATTCAGAAGAACCCAAGGACAGGTGCAGACGATTATATTCCCATGGACCATGTTCAGATCCTTGAGTGCTCAGGCCTGCTCAATCTATTGAGACTACCACATTTCGGATGCAGCGCAGAGGTTAATGCTGTGGTGCGCATCCTACTGTCTTGTTTACATGGAGGTTACCTTTGGCTTGGTAACAAGGTCGACCTGAATGTAGACCTCATACATCACATCACCGGACTGTCCAAGACTGGTTAGCACCCGACGATAGATACAACAGGAAAGACCAAGGAACCCAAGCTATCACCCACCCTAGTTTCCAGGTACCAACTAAAGAGGAGGTCGGGCTTACGATATTGCAAGCATATCAGACAAAACACTCAGCTTTACAGCTAGCTTGCTTGCAGTCAAACTGTTAACTAAGGTCCGGCCCAAGGAAGTTACAAGGTCCGTAATTAAACTTGCTATACAGGTTGCAGAGGGGGAACATTTCAACTGGCCTTTATTTTTGTTAAATATGTTTCAGGCAAATTGTTTGGCGGCACAGGATGAGGCCACCCACCATTTTCATTTTTCATGGTTGATTATACTTTGTGCATTTGTAGGGTGGAAGGAGCTGCCCCATACCCAATTTAAGCAGCTAGCAAGCGGTGAGCCCAGAGGGGTGCGCTATACAAACCTGTGGGAGACTAACCACCCAGAAAAGAAAAAGCTCAATGCGATAGTATTCTATGAATACTATACGCTGCTAAAGAAAGTCGTCCTAGAAGTACCACGGATCAGCAAGGAGGTTGTAGACGCATATGATGCTCGGCTTAATTTTATGGTGGACTGCCATAGAATCAACCTGAGACCAAAGAGGACTACAAAGGATGATTGGGCTCCTGGCTGGTTCAGGATGACAACGCAAGATATCGAAGGCATCATTAAAGACTTTGACGCCCAATGGAAGCGAGAATACGAAGATACCACACCTCTACAATCAGATACTGCACAGACAGACCCAGTAGACAAGAGTAAAGACATAGTAGAAACCCAGACACAGGATGAAGAGGATACATCAGAGGAGGAGCCCATGAAGAAAAAACAAAAGGTTACAAACCCAACTGGGGAGATTAAATTGACAGCTGATGACTATGACCAAATCGCAGTAAGAATAAGGGACAGAATGAGCGACACATTTCAGGCGATGCAGGCATCGCAGGGCAAGCTACAGGGGGCCATAGACCAGCAGTTAGGCGAGTTGAAGACACTGACTGAGAAAACTGCCATAATCCACACTCAGTTGAGCAAGGTGCTAGCAGGAGAAAGTTCGAAACAGTCGATCTCCCATGAAGAGATCCTAGCGAAGGGTCGTCTCAACACAATTTTGATTCCACCAGGGAGCATCAGATTCCCTGCATCGATGACGGATCCACCAGTACAGTTTAGGAAACCTGTTGAGGTTAACCTTGCAGATTTTCACATTAATCAGTTGCAGATGATCCAACAGCAACTAAGCGCAGAGCTCATAGGTAGAGAGCTTGCGACTTATCAAGAAAATACGCAGCTGATGCAGAAGAATGAAGCACTCGCCACCAGTGTTCAGAAGAAGGTAGATGAGTTACAAACATATGAAGAAAGGGAACAGGACCTTTCTCAGGTTCTACAAAGCATCGCATTGGAGTTACCCCACTACCACATTGAATTCGCCTTGCCTCTTCCACAGAAGGTAAGAAGAGTTGCAGACAGAGCAAAGGCTCTGGAGGAAACAATAGCCAGGATGGAAGAAGCAAAGGCCAAGATGGAAGAAGACCACCAAGCGCAGATCGAGGAGCTTGAGGCTCGTGCACGAGACACTTCCCAGGAAGACAAGCAAGCGAGAGTCGAGGCCTTTCGACTCGTTTCTGCACAAATGCAGTCTCGCATCGACGATGCACTGTCAGTACTAAATGATGCAACAAACACATTGTCAGACCTGGATCAGCCGCCTGAGAAAGTAGAGATCCAGCAAAATATTCAGCAGATAGAGAATACCATGGCGGCAATGAAAGAAGAAATTAAGAGCTTAGCAGCTCTTCAGAAGATGAGGAAGACAAAGGAGATGAACCGCTTGCAGCAGGAGGCGCAACGATTAAGAACAAAGGAGATACACATCAATGACCTGCTTCAACCCTACCAGGAGCAAATCACTGAGTTAGTCGATACGGTTGAGCAGAAAGTGAAGGAGTTCACTACCACCAGAGAGGAAACTGACGCAACAGAAGACACCAGTATTAGTCAAGCTTTGCTTGACTTGGCACGAGAGTGTGTCGAAGTGATGCAGAAGGAAGTCGCAGGACTTCGTGACAGGTTGCAACGGACTTCGCAGGAAGCCAAGGAGAAGCTACAGTAGGAGAAGCCTGTTGGTAGTGGCTCGGGGATGAGCCACAAGTAAGTGTTAGGGGACTGTTGGAGCAGGGTTTCGCAGCTACAGAAGAAGCTGCCAATTTAGTGGACAGACAGTTTTGGCAGATAGACAAGATAGAGCTACGACGCCGTAGCAGGTTTCTAGCTGCAGAGCAAAGCCAGAAACCATGACTTTTAAGATAGAGAAGTCAAGGAAGATGACGGTACTTGAGCGGCCGAGATGAGAGAGCTCACCCACTGCATTGAAGGCAGCGGCAGAAGACAGGAGGGCTCAGCTACCCTCATAAAGGAAAAGGAGAACGAGGCTGAGGCATTGAAGACAAAGGACAGCCAGGGAAGAATCGCCGGTACCCATGGTCAGCGCTGGGAAGCATGGAAGACTGCAGGAAGCTGTGGTGAAGGGAAGCGGTGCATAGTACCCATGATTAGCGCTGGGAAGCATGGAAGACCGTAGAGAGCTATGGTGTGATGGATAGCGGCTACCTCAAAGTACAGATATGCCGACTATCACTAGTTAGGGTTTGGGTTACTGTTGGGACAGGCCCACAGTGTTGTAATGGCGAGAACTTTGGGCCGCCTATAAAGGGATGTATTTTGTATTGTAAAAGGTTGGCGGGTTGGCATTTTGAGCAGTTTAAGCCATCCAGCTAGCTAGCTAGCCTTTGAGTCTGTTATCTCCCAACTACCTTGTATTGTAATAGAGTTGAGCTCTGGTTCTATTATTAGCTGTAGTATCTTACTGTAACCAGTAGCTGGTTCATAGAGCATGCATGTAACGATCTACAGGGATCGACAGAGAGGGAAGAGTATATTGTAAGAGAGACAATATAGAGATAGAAAAGAGATCTAAGAGAGAATATCTCAAGCTGCATATGTGGTGCAGTAGAACTGTGTTTACCTTCCCCTGAGCTATAATAGAAACACAGTTATGTGGATGTAACTTCCATCCTGGAGGTGAACCACATTAAAATCGAGTGTTATGTGATTGAGTTATGTGCAGTGTTTACTTGTGGCATCTAACAGTTAGTATATAAGAACTTGCTTACAGTTTAATGTATGAATGCATTATTCAGTTCGCAGTAATATAGAAGGATAGATATAAGTTGAAGTCTTTGGCATGTTGTATGCGGGTTCATTTATGCTTTGCTTGAAACAATCAGTAGTCGCAGTGTTAAACAGCCTGTCACGTTGAGTCCTGCAAGTCGACACGAACAACGCTAAGTGCGCTGAGTCGCAGGAGTAGGATATCGCAGGGAGGTGATACCGCATCGGCAGAGGAGATGCGGTGCGCGATACCGTAGGTTGAGGACTTAGCGTTGGGAAGAAGTTACGTGTTGACTGGTGCACAAAGATGCGATAAGGCTGGAGTCATCGCGAGTCGGTGGAAGTTGCATGATGTGGAAAGGGAACCGTACGACGGGAAAAGAGAGATCTCGCGGCTAGAAGAGCTGCGAGGCGAGGAGATCGTGCGACGCGAGCGGAGGATCGCACGACACGCAGAGAAAGAGACTTCACGGCTAGCAGAGTTGCGAGTCACAAGCAAGATGCCACAGAACCTGGTCCAAGACACTTGAGTCCTTGGCCAACCCATTAGAATCACTTCGGGTGAGACTTCAGGTCGCTTCGTAGTCTGTCGCCGAAAGGGCCAGTGAGCTAGGGGTGTTGTTGGTTAGACACAATAAACCCGGGTCTGCCCATGATAGCCAACACTTCTCTAAGCTACCTATTTAAGCTATACTGTAACTGTTATTTTTTCATCATATAAGCTAGCATTATGATCTTAGGATCTTTTCACTAAGAGAATAACAAGCACAACAATAAATCATAAGCACATCACAAGAGACAAGAGACACAAAGATTTTTCCTCGGGGAAACCATAAAGGAGAAAACCCCACAACTTCCTCAGAGATAGAATCAACACAAAATGGTAAGACCCCAAAATAGTAAGATGCACTCCCGACAGCAGCGGTCTCTCTCTCTCACACTGAGAGAGCTTCTCCTCTCTCACTCATGTGCCCCAATGAGTGAGTGTGAGTGTTGCAAGTGATAAATAGAGAGACTCTCACTCTCTATTTATATTCTTTCGTTCACTTGGAACCCACTCCATCATGTCGGCCTCACTTAACAATTACTTACTAAAGCCGGCATCTCTAGGAGTGTCTAATAACCCTAGTGCCCCACCACTTGTGGGGACTTTGCCTCCTCTGACCAATAGGAGGGTAACACAATGGTGGGGACTATTGCCCTGACTTACAATGAATCACCTAGGGTCGAATTCACTAGGATAGTCTAATAACCCAAGGGCCCCACAACTATGGGGACTTTAACCCTTTACCAATAGGAGGGTTACCCATAATGACTTGACATGACTTTCTCATTATAGAAACTTCCCGATTGGAACATCGGGGCATGACATGACTCAAATACATCCCAGAACAAACATTGGGTTACAATAGATAAGAAATACAAGTGAATACATTCCGAAGTTACAATTACATCAACACTCCCTCTTAACTAGGAAGGTATTCTCTCGACACAATTTATTAGCACAAGTATTCTTCTCTGTATCATCTGAATCATCGTCAACTTCTCATCATCTTCATATTCAATTCATATTCATGTTTAGGTCATCTTCATCTGGATCTAGATCATCACTCGATCTGGATCATTGTCACTGGATCATACTCGATCTGGAACATCGTCACTGGATCATACTCGATTTGGAACATCATCACTGGAGCATACTCGATCTGGAACATCACTGCTAGATCTGGATCATCATCACTGGATTGGATCTGGATCATCACTCGTTCTGGATCATCACTGTTGGATCTGGATCATCACTCGATCTAGATCTCTTGGAGTCATCATAACTGGATCTGGATCATAGCTTGATCTCGATCTCACCTGGTCATCATCATGTGTGTGCTATCTCGTCATAGGAAGTTATACAAAGCCAACCTTCTTTCATGCTGGGTGTATGCCTACCTCCTTGTAGGTCTTTGGTAGCCCTTATATTTGACCTACTCGTCAGAATGGCCAGCACTCACATCTGACATGGGAGGAACCTAATCCTTTAGCCATGAATAGAATGGCTCTGCCCTTACATTTGACCTGCTCGTCAGAATGGCGGTAGCCCTTACATCTGTCCTACTCGACAGAATGGCCAACACTCACATTTGACCTCTTTGTCAGAATGGCTCTGCACTTACATCTGACCTTCTTGTCAGAATGGTGGTAGCCCTTACATATGTCCTACTCGACAGAATGGCCAGCACTCACATCTGACATGGAAGGAACTAAATCCTTTAGCCATGAACATAATGGCTCCGCCCTTACATCTGACCTACTTTTTAGAATTGCAGTAGCCCTTACATCTATCCTACTCGACAGAATGGCCAGCACTCGATCACATCTGACATGGAAGGAACTAAATCCTTTAGCCATGAACAGAATGGCTCTGCACTTACATCTGACCTGCTCGTCAGAATGGTGGTAGCCCTTACATCTGTCCTACTCGACAAAATGGCCAGCACTCACATCTGACCTCCTCGTCAGAATGGCTCTGCACTTACATCTGACCTGCTCGTCAGAATGGCGGTAGCCCTTACATCTGTCCCACTCGACAGAATGGCCAACACTCACATCTGAGATGGAAGGAACTAAATCCTTTAGCCATGAACATAATGCCTCTGCCCTTACATTTGACCTACTTATCATAATGGCGGTAGCCCTTACATCTGTCCTACTCGACAGAATGGATAGCACTCACATCTGACATGGAAGGAACTAAATCCTTTAGCCATGAACAGAATGGCTCTGCCCTTACATCTGACCTACTTGTCAGAATGGCGGTAGCCCTTACATCTGTCCTACTCGACAGAATGGCCAGCACTCACATCTGACATGGAAGGAACTAAATCCTCTCACCATGACAGAATGGCTCAGCCCTTACATCTAACCATGGAAGGAACCAATCCTCTCACCATGTCAGAATGGCTATGGGTCTCATCACTTTATCTTGGAGGAAACCTCGATCTGGAGAACACTAAGCTTCTCCCTGAAGTACTCGAAATTTAGCCTATCCAATGGCTTCGTCAATACATCAGCTATCTGTTCCTTCGTCGCAACATATTGGAGCTTCACTGCTCCCCTCTGCACCATATCCCTGATATAGTGATACTTGATCTCGATATGCTTTGACTTGTCATGGAACACTGGATTCTCTGACAACTTCACGCAACTCTGATTGTCACAATGTATACAAGTAGCATCCATCTGGAGATCAAATATATCAGACAGTAGCTTCCGCAGCTATACTGCCTCACAACTAGATGAACAAGCTGTGACATACTCTACTTCAGTTGTACTCAGTGCCACACAGGATTGATTCCTGCTAAACCAAGAGATCACACATGATCCCATACTAAAGCAACATCCTGAAGTGCTCTTCCTATCGATGGCACTGCCTGCCCAATATGAATCAACATAACCCTCTAGGTTAATCTTCTGATTCGCATCATACTTGAGCCCATAATCAATTGTACCCCTCAAGTACCTCAGAATATGCTTTGCAGCAATCAAGTGAACATTTCTCGGATCTGTTAAGAACTGGCTCAAGGTGTTCACAGCAAAGCAAATTTCTAGTCTCATGTTCATCAGGTACATCAATGACCCAATCATCTGATGATACATCGTAGAATCAACCGACTGTGATGAAGCATCACTCAATAGCTTCATGTCTGATGCCATAGTTGTGGTCATGCAGTCCATCATCCTGAACCTATTCAGGATCTCTGCTGCATACTTCCCTTGTCCACACCTCCATGACTAGAAAATAGTGCATCGACACATAACATCATTGGTCTTCCGCCTTCAACCTTGAAGCAAAGGTTGGAATCCACTTTACTCTCAGTAAAGCCTAGAGTCATCAGTAATCTGCCCATCCTGTAGTACCATGTCAAACCTCAAGATATTCTGTAGGCACTCCCTCTGAAGCGGAGCATCATACTCCCTCTGTCTTCCGTACTCTATGCATTGAAACATTCTATACTAGAGTGACAAGTAGTATCCATCTAGGATCATTTGATACTAAGATCCTCTATCTTGAACTTTTTCAAAAGTTCTTCTCACATCCATCTGTGAGCTTGTCATCCTTTATCAACCTTGTAAAAAAGGTTAAGATATTCATCAATCTGATCATGTATGTGTTTCAATTCTTACTGGCTACAAATGTCTCTTCGTAGTCTGTACCTTCTTTTCATGAGAAGCCTCGTGCAACGAATCTTGCTTTGTATCCCACAATGTTTCCATCTACTGCATGATGGAACTATGAACTTCTCTTCAGGTCTCGATACTGCACCCTGACATCATTCTTCTTGAACTAGTCTTCCCTTTCTTCTTGGTGGCTGGAAGGTTCTGCATCAATGATGTCACTACACTCATCATATTATTCTTTGCCTTTGAACTGTCATCACTTGTTCTTCAGAACAAGTCTTCATTCTTCTTTGCTTGTAGGTGATTATGTATGTGATCTTTCCTATAAGTCAAATGCAGTTGTATGGTTAGAAACATTTCATAAGGTATATTCATAATGAAAAATTCTTATGCATCACTATATGATCATGCAACTATTTTAGCCAATACAACATCCATCCATATCTCATGGAAACTTTCTAGATGCCTTCCATCTCTACCAAGACAACATTGAGATTGTGCACTAATCCAATATGTCAGCAAAGAGGTTTCATTCTAGATAAGTAGCAATGGAGAGTTGTATAGCACCATGAGCTACTTACCCATCACATGCATTTTAGTATTATACTATCATTAATGCAAACATTCTATCATCTATAATACATTAACTAAATATAAACAAATACATAACAAAACAATATTATGAAATGACAATTGAATACTTATCTTTATTTGATTTGTGGGTATACTCCTTCTTGATTCTTCAACTTCATCGTCTTCTTCATTCATGATAGCATCGATTCTTATCCAAATGCTGAGGAGGATAAGAAGTTCTTCAAGAGTTGAGATCTTCATATTCCTCATCGATTGAGGGATATTCTTTGGAAGGTGAGAGCTTGATCTTCAGTTGCTTCCATATTCTCTTCTCTTCTTATGGGTAGAGCTTCTTCTTCTTCCTAAAGTCTGCTGAAAGTAATCACTTCCTTCTGGCACACATTCCTCACATGAATGAATCACATGATCCTGGGAGGCCATTCAAGGTGGCCATCACCACTTCTGCATACTTCACTTCTTCTTTTACTGCTTCAAGTTGTTCTTTGATTTGAGATACCCTTATGACTGCATGGTCTTTGCATTCTGGATCTTCACTTCCTTCAACTGGTTTCTTAATGTCATCTTCTGATGTATGTTCTTCCCTTTAAATAGCTTGGTCAAGGAATCAAACCTCATCAATGCCTTTAGGGAAGACACTTGTGGTACAAGTTGATCTGTGACTAAATCAACCATGATCTTCTTGGCCTTGACCAAGTTCTTCTTGTGTAAGGCTTCTAGCCTCATCTCCCTCTAGAACTGGAACCTCTCTACTCATGTAGGTGTCCAATTCATTTTCTTCAGAGAGATCATATACTTCTATGCTTGGAATTTGTCAACTTCACCAAGCTTATCATCAAGCTGATGTGATAGATCACTTTGAAATGAGAACCTCAAATGGAAATAGCAAAAGATTAGATCTTACCGTTTTGAGGTGTCTGTCCTGGTTCTGGAGCTGGCTGATCTAGGGTTTGTCACAGGAACCCTAATTTTAAAAACTTGGAATATTTTAGATCTTATTGGATATACAGATAGATCTCTTCAAATGGAGTTGTCCAATGTACTCCTTTTCTGAAAACAGTGGAGGGATGCTCTCGAAACAGGAAGCCCTAGTTTTCCAATTTCTTCTGCAGAAATGCCTATTACTGTTTCTGTGATATCTCTGAAATTAATACTCCTATGTGTCTTAAATTTCGCACTGAGGTAACCTCGCATGTATCTGATCCAACACCATAGGTTTCATTAGAATTTGTTTCACCATTTGGGAGTTATGATCCTTTTCCCAAGGTGACCTGTTACAGGACTGTTCAAAACAATGAATTTGTACGACATGCCACATGTCACTGGTTCATCTTCTGAGTTTGATATTCAGACCAATGAAATTAAATTCCGTTCCCTTTCTGGAACATCTTCCAGAATTCCACTTGGACCTCTGTAGCCAAAGATATTGCAATTCTCCCCAGGTGTCCTGTTTAGGGATGAATTTTGGAAGAGGATGGAACCCTAACTTGGAGGGATTATATCTCCCAGAATGTAGCAAATCTGAGGCTGATTTTTGGACACAGTATTCATCAGGATTTTATCTTCAGCCGCGGCAATTTTCAGCTCCTGATCTTCTCCAATCTTGGGATATAGCGAATGTACCAAAACTTAGCAGTTTTAGTATTTAGGGTTTTTCTAGCTCGGGGTCAAATTAGGGTTTGACTTTCCCAAAGTTTCACCCAGCCAAATTTCTTGATCCATGTCTCTAAAATTAGGTTTTGCTGAGGAGAACAATCTTATGCTGGGCTCACTCAAAAATTACTCTTCTGTAGAAATCCCTAATTTCCACATTAAAAACTGAAAATGCTCGGAATCGAATTCCGCTTCGACAGAAAGATGCGCCCTTCAATGGAGAGTCAGCCTAGCATACTTTTGTTGATGGATTGTGGAGAGAGACCCAAAAATTAAGAATCCATAGCTTTTGTAGCTACACAATGTCTTCTTCTTAGGTTGGCTCTGATACCATGTTAGTTTTTCATCATATAAGCTAGCATTATGATCTTAGGATCTTTTCACTGAGAGAATAACAAGCACAACAATAAATCATAAGCACATCACAAGAGACAAGAGACATAAAGAGTTTTCCTCGGGGAAACCATAAAGGAGAAAACACCGCAACTTCCTCAGAGATAGAATCAACACAAAATGGTAAGACCCCAAAATAGTAAGATGCACTCCTGACAGCAGCAGTCTCTCTCTCTCTCACACTGAGAGAGCTTCTCCTCTCTCACTCATGCGCCCCAATGAGTGAGTGTGAGTGTTGCAAGTGATAAATAGAGAGGCTCTCACTCTCTATTTATATTCTTCCATTCACTTGGAACCCACTCCATCATGTCGACCTCACTTAACAATTACTTACTAAAGACGACATCTCTAGGAGTGTCTAATAACCCTAGTGCCCCACCACTTGTGGGGACTTTGCCTCCTCTGACCAATAGGAGGGTAACACAATGGTGGAGACTATTGCCCCGACTTACAATGACTCACCTAGGGTCAAATTCACTAGGATAGTCTAATAACCCAAGGGCCCCACAACTGTGGGGACTTTAACCCTTTACCAATAGGAGGGTTACCCACAATGACTTGACATGACTTTCTCATTATAGAAACTTCCCGATTGGAACATCGGGGCATGACATGACTCAAATACATCCCGAAATAAACATCAGGTTATAATAGATAAGAAATACAAGTGAATACATTCCGAAGTTACAACTACATCAACAGTAACCTCCTACCCTGAGTGGTCCTGCAACCGGAAACAAGCACTACCAAGCATGATGAAAACATCCCTGTATCAACAAAATAAACTGCAGCTTAATCTCCACGTAGGGAGTCATGATACACAATCACTCCTACCGGTACTACCAAACTATGACTCAACATAAAAAAAAATATGCCACAGCATGTGACCAACTCATCACATTTCTGGCATGCCACGATGCTCTTGCATCAGACTCGCAAGGGTGAAAATTATGAACCCTTGTTCATTAGATCAGCTATATTGAAACCCTTGGCTTCCAACTTTGCTGCACTCATCCACATAGAATCCTTTATTGGTCGCTTCTTCCATTTGACCATATACTCCAGATAGTCCTTCTTCCTTGTACTCTTTACCACTTTAGTGTCTAGAATGGCCTCAACTTCCAATGGTGGTGTCACAGGAATTTTCCCCACCCATTGTAAGTCTTTAGTAGGATATTCACCTTCTGCAAAGGTTCCAGTGTCACTTGCTACATAAGGATATAGATCTGCAATATTAAATATTGGTGAAATACCCACTCTAGTAGGATTCTCTAATTCATAATCATTTGTTGAGAATTTGTAGAGTATCATGCAGGGTCCAATCTTCTTCATCTTCAACTTGTTATACTTGCCCTTTGTAAATCTGTCTATCTTTAGATAAGCCAAGACCAAATCTCCTACTTCATAGTTCTTCTCTCTCCTTTTGGAATTTGCTCTGGCCTTGTATGGTGTTACTCTACTGTAACCTTGCTTTCACTTGCTCCTGTATTTCATAGAGATACACAGATGTTCAGGAAATTGCCGAAGTTGGCTCTTCACGGATTCACAATTCAAAAACGTAAATGCATAGAGGCTAATAATACTGCAAACACACAACTACTCTTCCTATTAAGCAACCACACAAACACACAGCTCGACTCTCTTCTTCAATCTATTAAAATATTTATAAGCGAAACTAGACACAGGTCTGTCTGTCTCTCTGCAAACTCGAAATTCTAATGCTGAAGAGCAGAACCCTTCTCCCTTCTCTAAGCTACCTATTTAAGCTATACTGTAACCTCCTACCTTGAGTGGTCCTGCAACCGGAAACAAGCACTACCAAGCATGATGAAAACGTCCCTGTATCAACAAAACAAACTACGGTTTAATCTCCACGTAGGGAGTCATGATACGCAATCATTCCTACCGGTACTACCAAACTATGACTCAACATAAAAACAAAAATATGCCACAGCATGTGACCAACTCATCACCTTTTTGGCATGCCACAATGCTCTTGCATCAGACTTGCAAGGGTAAAAATTATGAACCCTTGTTCATTAGATCAGCTACAGTGAAACCCTTGGCTTCCAACTTTGCTGCACTCATCCACATAGAATCCTTTGTTGGTCGCTTTTTCCATTTGACCATATACTCCAGATAGTCCTTCTTCCTTGTACTCTTTACCACTTTAGTGTCTAGAATGGCCTCAACTTCCAATGGTGGTGTCACAGGAATTCGCCCCACCCATTGTAAGTCTTTAGTAGGATATTCACCTTCTGCAAAGGTTCCAGTGTCACCTGCTACATAAGGATATAGATCTGCAATATTAAATATTGGTGAAATACCCACTCTAGTAGGACTCTCTAATTCATAAGCATTTGTTGAGAATTTTTTGAGTATCATGCAGGGTCCAATATTCTTCATCTTCAACTTGTTATACTCACCCTTTGTAAATCTGTCTATATTTAGATATGCTAAGACCAAATCTCCTACTTCATAGTTCTTCTCTCTCCTTTTGGAATCTGCTCTAGCCTTGTATGGTGTTACTCTACTGTGACCTTGCTTTCACTTGCTCCTGTAGTTGATAGAGATACACAGATGTTCAGGAAACTGCCGAAGTCGACTCTTCAAGGATTCACAATTCAAAAAAGTAAATGCATAGAGGCTAATAATACTGCCAAAACACAGCTACTCTTCCTATTGAGCAACCACACAAACATACAACTTGAATCTCTTCTTCAATCTATTAAAATATTTACAATCAGAACTAGACATAGGTCTGTCCATCTCTCTGCAAACTCGAAATTCTAATGCGGAAGAGCAGAACCCTTCTCCCTTCTCTAAGCTACCTATTTAAGCTATACTGTAACCTCCTACCCTGAGTGGTCCTGCAACCAGAAACAAGCACTACAAAGCATGATGAAAACGTCCCTGTATCAACAAAACAAACTGCGGCTTAATCTCCACGCAGGGAGTCATGATACGCAATCACTCCTACTGGTACTACCAAACTATGACTCAACATAAAAACAAAAATATGCCACAGCATGTGACCAACTCATCACATTTCTGGCATGCCACGATGCTCTTGCATCAGAATCGCAAGGGTGAAAATTATGAACCCTTGTTCATTAGATTAGCTACAGTGAAACCCTTGGCTTCCAACTTTGCTGCACTCATCCACGTAGAATCCTTTGTTGGTCGCTTCTTCCATTTGACCATATACTCCAGATAGTCCTTCTTCCTTGTACTCTTTACCACTTTAGTGTCTAGAATGGCCTCAACTTCCAATGGTGGTGTCACAGGAATTTTCCCCACCCATTGTAAGTCTTTAGTAGGATATTCACCTTCTGCAAAGGTTCTAGTGTCACTTGCTACATAAGGATATAGATCTGCAATATTAAAGATTGGTGAAATACCCACTCTAGTAGGACTCTCTAATTCATAAGCATTTGTTGAGAATTTTTTGAGTATCATGCAGGGTCCAATCTTCTTCATCTTCAACTTGTTATACTCGCCCTTTGTAAATTTGTCTATCTTTAGATATGCTAAGACCAAATCTCATACTTCATAGTTCTTCTCTCTCCTTTTGGAATCTGCTCTAGCCTTGTATGGTGTTACTCTACTGTAACCTTGCTTTCACTTGCTCCTGTAGTTGATAGAGATACACAGATGTTCAGGAAACTGCCGAAGTTGGCTCTTCACAGATTCACAATTCAAAAAAGTAAATACATAGAGGCTAATAATACTGCCAACACACAGCTACTCTTCCTATTAAGCAACCACACAAACACACATCTTGACTCTCTCCTTCATTCTATTAAAATATTTACAATCGGAACTAGACACAGGTCTGTCCGTCTCTCTGCAAACTCGAAATTCTAATGTTGAAGAGCAGAACCCTTCTCCCTTCTCTAAGCTACCTATTTAAGCTATACTGTAACCTCCTACCTTGAGTGGTCCTGCAACCAGAAACAAGCACTACCAAGCATGATGAAAACGTCCCTGTATCAACAAAACAAACTGTGGCTTAATCTCCACGTAGGGAGTCATGATACGCAATCACTCCTACCGGTACTACCAAACTATGACTCAACATAAAAACAAAAATATGCCACAGCATGTAACCAACTCATCACATTTCTGGCATGCCACGATGCTCTTGCATAATACTTGCAAGGGTGAAAATTATGAACCCTTGTTCATTAGATCAGCTACAGTGAAACCCTTGGCTTCCAACTTTGCTGCACTCATCCACGTAGAATCCTTTGTTGGTCGCTTCTTCCATTTGACCATATACTCCAGATAGTCCTTCTTCCTTGTACTCTTTACCACTTTAGTGTCTAGAATGGCCTCAACTTCCAATGGTGGTGTCACAGGAATTTGCCCCACCCATTGTAAGTCTTTAGTAGGATATTCACCTTCTGCAAAGGTTCCAGTGTCACCTGCTACATAAGGATATAGATCTACAATATTAAAGATTGGTGAAATACCCACTCCAGTAGGAATCTCTAATTCATAAGCATTTGTTGAGAATTATTTTAGTATCATGCAGGGTCCAATCTTCTTCATCTTCAACTTGTTATACTCGCCCTTTGTAAATCTGTCTATCTTTAGATATGCTAAGACCAAATCTCCTACTTCATAGTTCTTCTCTCTCCTTTTGGAATCTACTCTAGCCTTGTATGGTGTTACTCTACTGTAACCTTGCTTTCACTTGCTCCTGTAGTTCACTGATCCTCGTTGCAAAATCTTCTCCATCAGCACTCCTTTTATCCAATTGACCTAAGTCACGAAGATGACACACTCCTCTTGGATGCATTCCATACAGAATTTTAAATGGACTCATCCCTGTACTTTTGTTTGGTGAATCATTATAGGAAAACTCATCCTGAGCTAATAATTTGTCCCACTACTTAGGACTCTCTCCTATCAGACTTCTCAACATGTTCCCCAAAATCCTATTAACTACCTTTGTCTGTGCATCAGACTGTGGGTGATATGCTGAACTGAAGTTCAGTCTGGTACCCAAATTCTTCCACAAGGTCCTCTAGAAATGACCTATGAACTTCACATATCTGTCTGATACAATGCTTCTAGGTAAACCATGTAGTTTCATAACTTCATTGAAAAACAAGTTAGCAATGTGTGTAGCACCACTAGTCTTGTAACATGGAATGAAATGTGCCATCTTAGTGAATCTATCAATGACTACAAAGATAGAATCATGTCCTCTTTGAGTTCTTGGTAAACCTAGAATGAAGTCCATACTCACAGAATCCCAAGGCCTAGTTGAAATAGGCAATGGTGTATACAACCCTGTGTTCGGGCTTCTTTCTTTAGCATGTTGGAATGTTCTGCATCTGCTTACAAACTTCTCAACTACAGAACTCATCCTTGGCCAAAAATAGAAATGACCTATCTGTCCAAAGGTTTTATCACTTCCAAAGTGACCTACCATACCTCCATTGTGTTTTTCATGTATCAAGTTCTCTCTCATGGAACACTTTGGTATGCACAATTTACTGTTTCTAAAGAGTAAACCATCTTGTAGCATATACTCCATCCATGGATCTCTATCCACCTCCACTGGATTCTTAGAATCCCTATAAGCCTCCTGGAAATCAATGTCAGTTTCATACAAATCCCTTAAATGCTCAAATCCCAAGACTCAGATATGATTCTCTTGCACAATTAGCAGTCTCCTACTTAAGGCATCAACTACTCTATTTGACAGTCCACTTATGTGCATCAACACAAAGGTAAATTTCTCTAAGAACTCAACCCACTTGACATGTTTCAGGTTCAACTTAAGTTGCTGCATAATGTACTGCAATGCATGATTATCAGAATATAACACAAATTCTCTAGGCACCAAATAATGTCTCCAATGCTTCATTGCTTGAACAATAACATAAAACTCATTGTCATAAGATGAATACTTCTGCTTTGCATCATTCAGTTTCTCGCTGAAATACACTATAGGCCTGTCCTCCTGACTGAGTAAAACTTCGATTGCTACTCCACTGGCGTCACACTTTACTTGGAAAGGGTGTTTGAAGTCTGGTAACTTCAATACTGGTTGCTCAGTGATCTTCTTCTTCAAGAACTGAAAACTCCTTTCAGACTCTATTGTCCATTGAAATGGTTGTCTATCCTTCTTAATTGTCTCGACAATAGATGCACAAATACCACTGAAATTATTTATAAATTTCTTATAAAAACTTGCCAATCCATGGAAACTTCTTACCTCAAATATGTTCCTAGGTGAAGGCCAATCAATGATTGCTTGTACCTTTTCTGGATCCATCTTCAACCCATCTCTTGAGATAACAAAACCTAAATATACTAGCTCTGGTTTCATAAATGTAGACTTCTTCATGTTTACTAGCAACTTTTCCTGTTGCAGCCTCTTTAAAACATATCTCAGGTGCTTCAGATGCTCTTCTTCTATTTGGTTGAAAATCAAAATGTCATCAAGGTAAACCATCACAAAATTACCTATGAAATCTCTTACGACTTCATTAATTAATCTCATAAAAGTGCTTGGTGCATTGGACAATCCAAATGGCATGACCAACCACTCATACAACCCATCATTTATCTTAAAGGTTGTCTTCCACTCATCTCCTTCTCTGATTCTGATCTGATGATATCCACTCTTCAAATCTAGTTTTGAAAAGCACGTTGCCCCACTTAGGCAATCCATCATGTCATCCATCCTTGGTATTGGAAACCTATATCTGGTAGTAATCTTGGTAATTACTCTGGAGTCGGTACACATCCTCCACTCACCATCCTTCTTTGGTGTCAGTACTGTTGGTACTGCACATGGACTCAGAATCTTATGAACCAATCCTTGGCCATGTTTCCTCAATTCTTCATTCTCTTATGGTTTCAACATATACGCTACCTTGTTTGGTAAACTGGCTCCTGGAATAAAATCAATTTGATGGCTTATATCCCTCCTTGGTGGTAACTCATTAGGTAAATCATCCACCACGATGTCACTAAACTCACTCAGCATCTCATGAATATCCTCAAGTATATCTGTCACGCTAGTCTTCATTGTCACCACTCTCAGTTTGCATACCACAACGTAGTTCAACTCTTCCTTCTCAATTTGTTGCAAATATTCTTTCCTGACAACATCAGGACTTCGAGTGTTGGTTGTCCTTTTGTACCACCTTCTTGTGAAGGGTGAAGTACATGTATTATCCCATTCTTCTCAAAACTATGATAGTTACTCCTACCATCATGAATCACTTTCTTGTCAAATTTCCATGGTCTTCCGAACAATATATGACAAATACCCATGGGAATAACATCCAACAGAATCTTGTCCTTATATGGACCTATTTGGAAATTAAAATTCACACTACTCACTTACTACGATTTGATGTCCTTTATGTAACCAAGATACCTTGTATGGAACATGATGCTTGGTCTTGTTGAAATTTAACTTCCCCACCATCTTTGTGGAAACAAGATTGTCGGTGCTCCCACTGTCAATCACCGTCTTACAACACTTCCCTTAGACTTTACATGTAGTCCTGAATAAATATTTTCTTTTAGTAGGATTTGCTTGCTCCTTCTCAGGTTTCAACAAAACCTTGTTCATCATCAAAGTGTCTCCTGTCTCTGGAAAAAATTCTGCCACTGTCGACTCTTCTTGCCATTTCTCATTCTGAGCTACATAGGATCCTCTTTGTCCTACATCTTCCTTCCCTATAGATTCAAATTATTTATGCCCTAACAGGTTGCATTTATAGCACCTATAGACAGTTCCTTTGCCTCTTTCTCTACCTCTACCTCCTTGGTAAGGTCCTCTTCTTCTAGAGTCACCTTCTCTACCATGCCGCTCTTGTTGGTTAGAGTTATCGGACTCTCCCCTCTGTGATCCAAATATTCCTCTTTTAGCTGCTTGTCCTCTTCCTCTAGTTGAAGGTCGCCCTCTGTTGAAGCTCTGCTTCCTCGCTATCTTTTCTTCTACCCTCAAGTCAAATTGATACGCCTCCTCCATTGTTCTAGGTGATATCATGCTGATCTCTTCTTGGATATATCTAGTAGCCTTTTCTGCTGACTCTTCCACATATCCTTCCCTTAGGTTTACTTTGTAGAACTCTTCAGTGTACTCTCTCACTATTAAAAATCTTTGTCTAAGGTTCTGTACATGTCTATACAGAATTAACTGATAATATTTGGGCAACAACTTAGCCCTCATCTTTGCTAACATCCTATCCCAACTCTTTATCAATGAATTATTCTTCCTCCTTCTTTCTGCTTGCACACTATCCCACCACAAGGATGCATGCCCTTTCAACCTTATCACGACCAATCTGACTCTCTTGTCTTCTTCAATCTCATCATACTCAAAGTACTTATCTACCTCATTGATCTAGTCAATGAGATGCTCGACAATGAGACTTCCATCATAGGTAGGCAACTCATGTTTCAGCCTTGAAGTTGCTCCTAGGATCTATTTGAAATACCTTAGCTCAGGCATCTCCTGCATAGGTCTAGATTCTTATCTTTACTTTTCATCCTTAGGTTCACTTACATCCCCTGCTTCTGGGTCTCTTTGTCTGTCGTTCTCCATGGCTTCCAGATGTGCTCATAGCTCCCTCATTTCCTCCAAAATTTCTGTGTTCACCACTGGTTGACCTCTGTCACGACCTCTTGCTCTACCTATGCGTGCAACCATCTTCTTTCACTAAACCTCTACAATAACAATTCTGTTTCATACTACTACAACTTACCTCACCAAGCCCCTTCTCTGTACTTTGTCTTTTGGTAACACTGGTCCTCTATTTAGAACCTCTTGAGAACTCTTCTTTGCTCCTTTAGGCTTCTACTCCTACGCTTCTCTCTCACATGAGCTTCTTCTCGCTCTGATACCAAAATTGGTGCAGGTCCGAGATCAACCACAACCAACCCAACCAGCACGTCCAGGATCTGGTATGGTGGCTCCTACACTTAGTAAGATGGCCAAATTTATCCCTCAGCCAAATTCTATGCTAAAATGACCTCCCTGAAAATTCCTTTCCGCAAATTCCTTCTCGTAGCAATGTTTTTGTAACTTTGTTTTTGCAACAAGATTTACGCAAGAAGGATGTGGGATGCAGGATGTCAAATTTCCAAAGTTGCTCCCTCGCAACTTCCCTTTCGCAATTTTTCTCCCACAACTTTTACGACTGTCATATTTTTGCGGCCTTCTCCATGACCGTCGATCTACTCTTTGGTGCGGATCTCACATATCTTTGTGGAACCGTTATCTCACTCACAACTTTCATTGCCCTTGACCTTCAGATCTCTGTCTACGGACTCAATCTCCGTTGTTCATTCTCTGCCAAAACTAGTTAAGGCAGAAAATCTACGGGTTGTGTCGATTGATCAGAGAATCGATCAATCCAGCCTGTAATTTCTAAGATTCATTAGCCTAGCACTTCTATGCATGCATTTATGACCTATTTCAACTACTCAAGCAACAATTTAACACTTGAATCAACAATTTCACAGAAATACACAGATGTTCAGGAAATTGTCGAAGTTAGCTCTTCACAGATTCATAATTCAAAATAGTAAATGCATAGAGGCTAATAATATTGCAAACACACAACTACTCTTCCTATTAAGCAACCACACAAACATACAACTTAGCTTTCTTCTTCAATCTATTAAAATATTTACAAGCGGAACCAGACGCAGGTCTATCCATCTCTCTACAAACTCGAAATTCTAATGCTGAAGAGCAAAACCCTTCTCCCTTCTCTAAGCTTCATATTTAAGCTAAACTGTAACCTCCTACCCTGAGTGGTCCTACAACCGGAAACAAACACTACCAAGCATGATGAAAACGTCCCTGTCTCAACAAAACAAACTGCGACTTGATCTCCACGTAGGGAGTCATGATACGCAATCATTCCTACTGGTAGTAACTGTGCTCAGCAGTCCCATCGGTACATACTGTCGTGGACCTACAACTGGTGGATTCTGAGCTAGGGATGAAGTAGCAGTAGGAATAGTCTAGGAAGCCAGCTGCACCATTGTTTTTGGTTCTTCCTGCACGTGCTATTCTTTCACAAATAGAACTTATTGAACGATCGGGAAGGGTGATGCACTGGTAACGTCATATTTCTCTCTCATGCTATAAATCAAAATTACCATCGCCTTCGGTTCTCACAGTTGTAGACTCTGGTTCGCTCTTTTTCTCTTTATGTAAGTAAAATGAATCTTGACGATGAAGGCGGATATTTATAGGCATGTGCTCGTCCTTCATGTGATCATTTGATGGCAAAGTGATGTCTTGTCAATCACATGGGATTCCCATTCGATGCATTCCAAAATTAACTCTCATGCTTGAGCTATGATATGTACCTATCATGAAATTTATGGTGAGGACGATAGATGGGACCAAAAAACATGTCGTTAAAATTGGACGAGCTAAATTCTTTTTCCTGTTCCTATCATGTATCAGTAGATATCCCAGCCAACTTGTTTCTTCAATTGTAAGAGAGGTGTTAGGCTCAAAGGAGTAATTTCCTAATGCTTCAATTAAAAGAGCCTTGGCTTTGGAAACAACAAACAAAGGAGAGTGCTCATAATTGTTAAAAATCAAATCATTTCTCTCCAGCCACAGCTTCCAGCAAATAAATTTGGGGATGGAGAGCCATACCTGATTCCACAGACTGTTACTATTCAACACCTGCATATGTCGATTTTTTCCAACTAGAGAAAAGAGTGATGACAAAAATCTGTGCAGGAACGATTGCATTAAGTCCCTGAAGCACTAACACCCAAACCAATTGTGCAAAAACCCAGTCCACAAACAAGTAATATGAGTTTTCACATGCTTTACTGCACATAGTACACCTATGGGACCCTAAAATTACACGCTTAAATAAATTTTCACCTATCAAAACTCTTCTTTGCAGGAGCACCCACGTGAAAAAAGTGACCTTAGGTAGCTTGTGAGCTACCCAAACGTGCTTCCAAATCGAATGGTTCAATATTTGGGGATGATCCAATGGTAGAGATGCAAAACCAAGAGCTGAGGTATAAAATTTTGTCTTCCCCTAGCTCCAATGATCAATGGTGTGGAGGTTAACAGGGGCCATTCCCTTCGATGAATCTAGGAGCAGTTTTTTTTGGTGAAGCAAATGAACTGGGAACGTTGGGAAAACCCACTCCATCCAATTTGATTTATTATCCTAATAGGATATGTCAGCAAGCTTAACCATTCTATGCTGTGTAAGCCACTCACGAATAAGAAGTAAACCGAGAATGTTTTCAAGAGGTGGATTGCCAAATATTTTATGAGACCAGATCGTAATCTATTTTCCATTCCTAGGGAGGCGGCTTAACTGTCTTTGGAAGAATTCAAAACATTGTCTACAGATATTTCAAAGCAAAGTACCTTTAGGAATGCTATCAATCTGAAGATTTCTTAGTGAAGCACCATTAAGATATTTTTTCCGCAGAAGCTGACTTAAAAGATGAGAGTTGTTGGAATAGAGATTCCAAAGAATCTTACCACCAAGAAAAAAATTGACCATGCCCAGGTCTCAAATATTAAGTCCACCTTCCAGCAATGGTCTTTCCACAATATCCCATTGAACTAGATGGAATTTCCTCTGATTTCCTTCGCCACCCTGCCACATGAAATCTCTGAACAGTTTCGAAACCTGCTCCATGATTGCCTATGGGGAAAAGAGAAAATAATCTTGATAGATAGGAAATGAAGAAAGAACATATTTGATGAGGATTAACTCACCAACATGATTAAGCCAATTCCCTCCCCGTACTACTATCTTGGCTTTAATTTTGTTAATAACATCTATCCAAAGAGAAGATCTGTTGAAACCCAATGTTAAGGGTAAACCAAGATAAATGATTTTATCCTAGGAAGAGAACCCATAAAAGCCCAAAAATCAAGCAATGCGAAGAACGGTTTGCTCATCAATATTCCATCCGTAAATAACACTTTTTCTTTTGATGACCAGGGTTCTTGAGATGGTACAAAATATTTGGAGAATCTCCTAGAAGACCCTTGAAATTATTAAGGAAGCTCATCCCAGAATAAGAGAATCATCAACAAACAATGCATGGTTGATTGGTTCTATTCCTTTTGTCAATCAGATGCTTGAGATTGTCCCAACATTTCTTTCAATAGTTAGTTTCCTGCTCAATGAATCTGCCAGCATAATGCACAAAAAATGAGATAGTGGGCAGCCTTGCCTTATCCCCCTGGTTGCTTGAAAGTATGAGGTAGGTCTCCTATTTACCAGCGGGGTTTGTTAGTTTATTCCACAATACTGAGAGGGGGGAGGTGTGAATCATTATCGTCTTTTCATAAATAACATACACAAAAATAAACAATGACGACACATATTTTGTCATGGAAACCTCAAAGATGAAACCACCACCACAAACTCATTAATAAGACGAATTTTACAAAATCATTTATTTGCTTCTACAGAAAGGATGCAAAACACACTATAGGTTTTTCATGCAACTACAGACTAGGATGCTACAACACCCCTATGGTTTTCTACATGCTTCAACAGACAAGGATGCTAGGACACCCTGTTCTCCAGCTACGACTAAAAGGAGGCTTTAACCTCCTGCAGACCTGTGGTCTACCCTAGCACCACCCTGCCACCTTGTTCTTGTTTTTCTCAGTCTCTTGGAACAGTTGTAAACTATTCACTTTGGAATATGTCAATCTTACTAACATAGACACTTAATTCTTTACACATTCATTCATTTAAATACCCTATGCCTATTTTGTATCAATGCATCTCTCCATAGCTGCACTTTTTCATTTTGGATCATGACTGTTTATTTACAGACACAACCAATCATCATTTACCTTTTCAAATTTTGCATCATCTCAACAAAGGAAACATTTCATTCTTCCCACGGCTTAGAATTCATTTCCGCAACCCTATTTATCGTTTTCTGCTGCATTCGTAATATTCTTCACTAGATACAATCTAGACAATTGATATTTTGTCTATATCTCTTAGGACCATTGATCTCCATATTACGGGATTCAGGATGTGTAATGTCCCTTTTTGGAGTTTTATTAAAATGCCCAATTTTCCAATTTTTTCACAATTGTGGCTCTTGACTAGTTTTGATGTCTAGACCTCCAAATTGACCCAAATGCTTCCAAATTTTCTCTGAAGGTACATGAATGATAATATAACTTAAATAAAATGCTCATTTATGTTTTTTTACCTCCAAATTACTTCTTCAAACTTGTTTAATGTTCTGTTCAATGTAGGAGTCTTTACTAGCAAATTGGGGCTCCAATTCCCCCTAGGTAATTGCGACTCCAATTCCCCCTAGGTAATTGCCGGAAATGGATTCACAAATGATCTCAAAGTCACTTGAATTTCTGAATAGAGGCTAGGTATGTGTAAGGGACCTTCTCAAAGTCTCATATGCATCATGGTTCAGTTTATACAGGCTGTTATGACTCTTTCCAAAACAACTCCCAAGTCACAATTTTGACCCTTGGGGAAAATGCACCAAATCTCTCCCAATGCAATAAAAATGAGTAAAATGGCTTCCAATTCTTAAGTAATACACATGAGACTTGAAATATACATTAATTAAATTCCATCCATCATAAATTTATCATATATACATTCCTCCATTCGAAATAATAAGCATTTCCATGTCATATATCAAAAGGGAGTGGAAATGGTCATTGTTTGCTCATTAAAAGTCATTTTGACATACAAATATTGGAAATTTCGACTTGAAACTTTATGAGAATGAAGAACAGAGAATATTGAATGGATTACAATTATAAATGGACAATTAAAGGTTCTCCTAATTCGAAATCATCAGCATTACAATGGTTCACAACAAGATAGTGGGGAAATGACACTATTTATTCATTGTTCAACATTTTTACATGAATTATTTTGGGTATTTTGACCTAAGAGTATTATGAACATGAAAAAAATAGTATATACATCAGAAAATAATATAATTTTCATTATAATCTTCCCCAAAGAGATCAATAGCTCACCCAAAGCGCAATCCCTCCATTGGCATGAATATGGTGTGAAAACTGGAAATAGTTGAGAGAGAGTGTTGCAATAGAAGAATCCACATGATTTCCTATAGCTTAAATATGAAAATATGACTCCATTAAATCTCCATGAAATACCTGAGTGGACTTTCTAAACACCAACTAGGATGGGAATCTTTCACCCTCGAAATTGGCTTAAGCAAGAAAACTAGTCATCCACTAGCTCTCACAATTCACAAATGACAATTTCACAAATGAGAAAAATATTCTTCTCATGCCTGATCCCTATATTTTATAAACATTATTATCCTTCTAAGGTTCCAAATCCAAGTTGAATTGGTGTGGCTGCTCATGCTATGCCATGTGGCCTCTCTCTTCACCTTCCCTCTTCTCCCAAATTTGAGTAGGAGCCTCTTGGCCTTCTCCAACTCCCAAATTCGACCTCTAAGATGCTCTATTCAGTATTGAAATGTCATTATGTTAGTACTCCAGTATTCATATCTGACTTGTGTCATAATTTTCATAGAATCTCCATCATTGGTGCCATATATGTCATAAATGTAAGGGGAATCTAGCCAAGTGTCCATGAAACTCCCATTTGGCTCTTCCTCTCCCATGTAAGTTACAATTCATCCCAAATTTGACCTATGAAGTATATGGACAATTATATTAGCCTTAAAATCCATCCAAAAACATTAGGCTTCCCATATATTTTAATTTGCAAGAGAAAGATACCATTTAACATAGGAATTCTAGCTAGTGTGGGCCCCATAGTCTCCATGTGTCTTCATGCTCCATTGCCACTTCCATTTTCTCTTGTATTTATTTAATAATATACATTATTAAATATTTATCCCCTTCTAATGTATAAACATCATTTATTATCCCCCTTATTCCAAATATCAAAGCTTCCACCCCCAACCTAGGAAACTAGTGATTTTCCTCCTTGGCAATTATTTGACTTTTAGCATCTCTTTGACAACTTTCATGAACATGGAAAATGTGATTTGGCCATTGTGACCCAATTCAAAATTTGGGACATTACAAATCCTCCCTTTCTAATATTGCTTGTCCTCAAGCAATTTAAAACATGGTTGTTGAAGAACCTGCTTTCTGTATGATTCTTTGAAGTTGCCACTGAGTTTCCCACCTTGAGTCTTTGATATTCCATGAAGATTTCAAAGAGGAAACACCATGCTTGTTGCTGCACTACTGTGATTAACATCACCTTATTAAATGGGGAATCCATCTCCCATACTACTTGTTTCCCAAATAATTTGAAAACAATGGGACTAAAAACTATCACAGGGTCCCATTGCTTGCATTACACTCCAACAATTAAGAGTGCTCTCCAACCCATACCATTTGGAAAGAGAATTCTTGGATCCCATTTTCTTGTATGCATTCTTCCAAACATCATGAGTACATAGTATATATCATCAAAGTATATAACGACATAATAAGAATGTACATCAAGGAAGTTCCTCACCAAGAAATCATGAAAGTGCTTATACCTCCCAGTGAGTAGACTACCATTTTCCAAGTGCATACATGCTTCAAGTGACCAATAAAATCTGCTCCAATGACATAGGTGAGGATCCCATGTCCTATAATGTTGCTCCCAAATAATGTAATATGCATCAAAATAATAATCAACCATTTTTTCTTTCATCCAAGAAGTGAATGAAGAACCTCCACCAAAATATGAACCAAATAAGGAGCAAATAAAACATGAAGAATTCAAGTGTCTCAAAGAAGTCTCATCAATACACCCATGAATATGTATATCATCATGAAATAACAGAGGATGTTGCTGCCAATAATAATTTTCCTCAATCATATCCCTCTTCACCCAAGTGTTGGATGAAGTTCCTCCAACATCAAATGAACCAAGTGTTGAGCAAGAAAAACCATGAGTCTTCAAGTGACTCAAATGAACATCATAGGTGCACCCATGTAGATGTGTATAATCATAATTTAAAACAAGGATGCTGCTGAAAATTTAAATAAGCTGGTTCTCTGTTAATT
>LPNX010506896.1:0-15861 GCA_001517045.1 Pseudotsuga menziesii | reverse complement strand
CCATATATTCGAATTTGCAAGAGAAAGATACCATTTAACATAGGAATTCTAGCTAGTGTGGGCCCCATAGTCTCCATGTGTCTTCATGCTCCATTGCCATTTCCATTTTCTCTTGTATTTATTTAATAATCTACATTATTAAATATTTATCCGCTTCTAATTTCTAAACATCATTTATTATCCCCCTTATTCCAAATATCAAAGCTTCCACTCCCAACCTAGGAAACTAGTGATTTTCCTCTTTGGCAATTATTTGACTTTTAGCATCCCTTTGACAACTTTCATGAACATGGAAAATGTGATTTGGCCATTGTGACCCAATTCAAAATTTGGGACATTATAGGATGAGGGATGTGGGATGCAGGATGTCGACTATTCGCTTTTTCCTTTCTAAAGCCTCCTTTCCGCATTTTCCTTCCGCACCATCGATCTATTTTTAGCGGAACTAATCTCAGCCATTCGATCATCCAAATTGGAGGTTACGGGTTCATTAAATATTTAAACCTTACTTCCGCAATTTTCTTCTGCACCGTTGATATCTTTTAGCGGAACTAATATCATCCCTCAATCTTTGATCTTTTGTGAAACTTGGGTTTTTCTTCCTAACTGTCGGAACTAATCGGTAACCGCCAGATCTAGTGCGGGACTTATGTAACCCGTTCGATATTGATTGTTGTGGAACCTTGTTACCTCTCACATTTTTTAACCTCTATGCTACTTCATTCAGCAAGAACATTGTGAGTTATCGATTTACTTGGATAATCGATTTCAGTCATTCAACTTGATACTGAGTTATTTGTTTGTCATTCAACTTGCAAACCTGCAACCTGTAATAGGGTTATTCCTTTATTATCCTGGATACTTGCAACCTTCAGTCTGCCACCATATCTTTGACTTCCGATAACTAATTTGACATCAATGACGACTGTCTCACTCAACAATCTCCCCCTTTGGCATTGATGGAAAAATATTTAATTGTTCTCCTCCTTTGACACTAATGACAAAGAGACCTCTTTGTCTGACAACTCCCCTTGTCATTATATCTCCCCCTGAGATTGTGCTTCCTCTTTTTCTAGTGCTTTTGTAAAGGAATGAATCCCATATTTTGTCTAAGATGATCAAAGGATTCCTTAGGTAGTGGTTTGGTGAAAATGTCAGCATTCTGTTCTTTTGTGTCAATGTATTCTAATCTGACAACTTTTTGAGATACCTTTTCTCTTAGATAGTGATACTTGATTGGTATATGTTTTGTCTTAGAATGCATGATAGTATTTTTAGACATATTTATAGTACTAGTGTTATCATAGTTGATCACTATTGGATGTTCATATTTTACAAGTAGATCTTCTAGGGTTTGTTTCATCCAAATAACCCGAGTGCAACATGATGCGACAACAATATATTATGCTTCTATTGTAGAGAGTGAAATGGAGGATTGTTTTTTACTTGACCATGATACTGAACAATTTCCCAGAAAGAATGCTGCTCCATTAGTACTTTCCGATCATTAACACTTCTTCCCCAATCTGCAAAAATAATTGCTTTCAAGGAAAATTCTTGTCCTTTTGGATACCATAAACCATACTCCATGGTACTTTTTAGATATTTAAAAATCCTTTTTACTGCTGTTACATGTGTTTCTTTGGGAGCTTACTAGAATCTAGCCACCAATCCAACAACTTGCATCACATCTGGTCTTGTGGCTGTCACATATAGCAGACTTCTAATCATGGATCTAAACATGGTATGATCTACTTCCAGAGATTCATAAACCTTACTTAACTTGCAACTAGTGACCATAGGAGTACCAACAGGTTTGGAATCTTCCATTTTAAACTTTTTCAACATATCTTTGATGTACTTAGTTTGAGAGATGAAAATTCCTTTGTCTGTTTGGTCGAATTTCAATCCCAAGAAGAACTTCAATTCACCCAACATTGACATTTCGAATTATTTCTTCATTTCAGAGGAAAAGTCTACACTTAGGATTTGAAGATTGCTTCCAAAAATGATATCATCCACATAGACAACAACAATGATCATATTTTTAACTTCGATTTTTAGGTAAAGATTACTTTTAGGGACTACTCTTTTAAAACCTTGTTGTTTCAAGTAACTATCTAGTCTTGAAAACCATGCTATTGGAGCTTTTTTGAGACCATAGAGTGCCTTTTTCAGCTTAAAGGCATAATCTTTGCTTTCAGACAAGCGAAACCCTTCAGGTTGTTCAATATACACTTCTTCTTCTAGTTTTCCATTCAGGAATGCAGACTTGACATCCATTTGATATACTTTGAAGTTTTTATGGCATGGTAGTGCTAAAAACATTTGAATTGCTTCAAGTCTAGCTACAGGAGCATAAGTCTCTTCAAAATCAATACCTTCCACTTGGGCATACCCCTTACAAACCAATATTTCTTTGTTCCTTATTACTTGTCCATCTTGATTGAACTTGTTTTTGAAAATCCATTTGGATCCTACAATGTTCTTATCTTCAGGTCTTGGGACAAGTTCCCATGTCTCATTTTTTTCAATCTGATCTAGTTCTTCATTCATGGCTTTGACCCATTCTTCACTTTTGTTGTCTTCTGTAAAGTTCTTGGGTTCTACTATTGAGAGTAGGGCTTGTTCCACACCTAGTAGTTGTCTTCTTGTTTTGACTCCAGCATTTTTATCACCCACGATCTGTGACTTCGGATGATCCTTTTGTATCCTTCTAGAAGGAGTTTTAGTGTAAGGTCTAGGGAAGTCTTCATCATCTTCCTGTGTATCTTCCTTCTCTTTGTCTTCTTCTTCTTTATGAATGCTCTCGCCATTTTGCAAGTCTTTTATTTCATCATCACATGTATTTTCTATACTGTCAATATTTTTCTCTTTCCTTGGTTTTATATCATCTACTTTCACATTAGCACTTTATACAATTTTATGTAACCTTTCATTGTAACATCTATATTCCTTTTTGGTGGATGAGTATCCTAAAAAGATTCCTTCACCATTCATGGAGTCGAACTTTCTAAGGTCATCCTCATTTCTTTTGATGTAACAGTTACTGCCAGACACTTTAAAATATTTGACTGAGGCTGGTCTTCCATACCACAATTCATAGGGGGTCTTATCCTTATTCACTTTGAGTTTTCCTCTATTAGGTATGCAGACGATTGTGTATACAACTTCTCTCCAAAATGAATATGACAGTTTTGCTTCATTGAGCATAGTTCTGGCAGCTTCTTGGACTATTTTTTTTTTCCTTTCAACAACCCCATTCTGCTGAGGATTTTTTGAAGCTGAAAATTGCCTCTTAATTCCATGACCTTCAAAGAACTCATTGAATTCATTGGAGGTAAATTCTCCCCCATTATCTGATCTAAGACACTTGATTTTTATACCCGACTCATTTTCAACCATTGCTTTGAATATTATAAATTTTCAAAAGCTTCTAATTTTTCTTTGAGGAATGCCACCCATGTCATCCTTGTGTAATCATCGATGAAAAACATGAAATAGCGATATCCTTGCAGGATTTCAGTTCTGATTGGTCTACATAGGTCCATGTGTATTATTTCCAGAGGGTGTGAGGTCATATGTTCTTTTATTTTAAAACTGGATCTGGTTTGCTTCCGATGTTGACAATGTTTACACACAAAGTTTAGAGGAACTACAATTTTTGGTAGATCTCATACAACTTCCTTCGTGCTTATTTTGACAAGATTTTCAAAACCTAAATGTCCCAACCTTCTGTGCCAGAACCAACTTTCTTCTACCATATTTAAGTAGCATTGGTTTTCATTTTCCAAGGTGTATACATTATTTGTATTTCTCATAGCAATGCCAATGACCATTCCTAATTTCTTATTCTTAATTTCACATTTTTCAGAGGCAAAGATACAACTGTGTCCTTGGTCACATGTTTGACTTACACTGAGAAGATTAGGCTTGAGGTTTTCAACTAGCAAAAAATTTTCTACTTTGATCTTGTTGTTGATGACAACTGCTCCTTTGCCGATTATTTTGGAAGACAGATTGTCTCCAAAAGTGACTTTTCCCTTATTATTTTTTAGTGTTATGAATTTGCTTGAGTCACTGATCATATGTTTTGAACAACCACTATCCAAGTGCCATAAGTTTTGGCTTTCGGTTGCACATAAAGCAATCATGGAACTTTCTATTTCTTCCTTCTCTTTCCAATACTTGTTTTGTTTGGTGTTATGCATCTTGATTTCAACAGTATTCCTTGTAGGAGTCTTCAGTTTACAATCTCTTGCCATATGTGCATGGTTATTACACTTGTAACATTCTATATCATATTTTTGGAGTAGTGCAAAAATATTCTTATTTCCCTTCGTCTTATTACTTGATGACTTCTTCTTGTATTCAAAAACCCTTCTTTCAGTTTTGCAATTTAAGGATTTATGACCAAAATTATTACAAGAAAAACAATGACCTAAAATATTTGTAGATATATATTTGGTCTCTTGGGTGCTATATTATTTCAATTTCTATCTTGAGAATTTAAGCTTGGTTTCTCGCTTCTTTCCTTTTTAGGTGGAGTCTTTAGTATTTGAGCATAACTTTTCTTACTTCCTTCTTGATTTGTGACATAAAAAATCTCTGGCTTCTTCTCTTTAACGAACCCCACACCAGACCTATCACTTGATGGTATTTGGATACTCAAAATGCCTTCTAGAATCCTTGAGCTATTCTCAAACTTTGACTTGATAGATTCTTCATCAAGCTTTCTCTTGAATTGCATGATTTCTTCTGCAAGATTTTCAGACTCTTGTATTCTTCTTTTGAGTTGTATATTTAGGTCCTCCTCAACCTTTTTGGAATCTAGAAGTTGAGCTTCCAACTGACTGATGATAGGACTTGACTGTCTGTTCTTTTTCCTACATTTCTCAAGTTCTTTAAGGGCACTAACAAGATCATCTCTTAGGTCTACTTCTCCTTCTATATCTGAGACACTATTTGAGGCTTGAGTATCTAGGACCATAAATAAAACTTCAGTATCTTCAACTTCAATTCCATTCGAATCTTCACTATCTTCTATGGTATACACAATTTTCCTTTTCTCATAGGGTTTTTTCTTGTTTCCTGGTTTACCCTTTTTGAAATTCAAAGTTTTCTTATCTTCATTCTCATCTTGTTTAGTGTAGGTGCATTTAGAGGCAAATTTTCCAATCCTTCCACAATTGAAACATTTTAAAGGTAACTTCCCCTTGTATTTTCCAGTCCCTCTCTCAAGCTTAATAATGAAAAAGGCTTCCTCATCATTTGGGTTTTCTGATTGATTTTTTAAGGAGGCTTTAAAAGATGATTCTTTTCTTGAAGAACCACTTTGTCATGTTCTCATCTCATACACAGTGAGAATTCCATGTAACTCATCCATTATTACCTTTTTAAGATCATCTTGTTCTTCTAAGGTGGATACCTTTAAGTCCTATCTCATTGATAATGTTCTGAGTACCTTGCTTACCACTTCGTTTTCTTTTAATTTTTCTCAAAGCCCTCTGATCGCATTAACAACTTCATCTACACGAAGAAGGTATTCACCAATATTATCTTCTTCTTTCATTTTAAGACTTTCAAATTGACCTTTATATGTTTGAAGTTTGGATTCTTTGACTCGGAGATTCTCCTTCATTGATAATTTTCAACTTGTACCAAGCTTGTTTGGAAGATGTGCATTGCATAACTTTAGTAAATACCAAGTTTGTTAAACCACTTAAGATTGCGTTTAGGGCTTTGGCATTGCCTTCATATTCACCTAGTTCAACTGTGTCTGTAGGGTATTGGTTTCCTATTTTAAGCTCATTTTCTATTGCTTCCCAAACCTTGCATCCCAGGGACATCAGATGACACCTCATTCTTACACTCTGGTAAGCATAACTTTCCTCGGTAAATAGTGGAGGTTTGTTAGCGGCCAATCCTTCTTGTTTATCCATTATGATTTTTGGATGGGATGTTCCTTCTAGTGGTTAAGTTTTTGTGAAGGATCTTGCTCTAATACCAATTATTGGTTTATCCCACAATACTTGTGGTGGGGGGGGGGGTGAATCAGTATTGTCTTTTCATAAATAAAATACACAAAAATCAACAATGAAGACAAATTTTATCGTGGAAACCTCAAATAGAAAACCACAACCACAAACTCATTAATAAGATTAACTTTACAAAATTGTTTGTTTGCTTCTACAGAAAGGATGCAAAACACACCCTAGGTTTTACCTGCAACTATAGAATACTGATGCTACCACATCCCTATGGTTTTCTGCCTGCTTCAATAGACAAGGATGCTATGACACCCTATTCTCCAGCTACGACTGGAAGGACGATTCGACCCCCTGCAGACCTGTGGTCTTCCCTAGCACCACCTTGCCACCATGTTCTTATTTTTCTCAGCCTCTTGGAACAGTTGTAAACTATTCACTTTGGACTCTGTCAAGCTTACTAACAGAGACACTTAATTCTTTACACATTCATTCATTTAAATACCCTATACCTATTTTGTATCAACGCATCTCTCCATAGTTGTGCTCTTTCATTTTTTATCGTGACTGTTTACTTATAGAGACAATCAATCGTCATTTACATGTTCAACCGTCACATCATTTCAGCAAAGGAGGTGTTTCATTCTTCCCACAGCTCAGAATTCATTTCTGCAGCCTTGTTTATCGTTTTCTGGTGCATCCGTAATCTTCTTCACTAGATACAATCCAAACAATTGATCTTTTGTCTGGATCTCTTCAGACCATTGATCTCCAGATTGCAGGATGCGGGATGTTGACTGTCTGCTTTTGCCTTTCCACATTTTCCTTCTGCACCGTCGATCTCTTTTTAGTGGAACTAATCTCAGTCGTTCAATCTTCCGGATTGCAGGTTCATAAAATATTTAAACGTTACTTCCACAATTCCATTTTTGCATTTTTCTTCCGCACCATCGATCTCTTTTAGTGGAACTAATCTCAGTCGTTGATCTTTGATCTTTTGCGGAACTTGGGTTTTTCCGCCTAACTATAGAAACTAATCCTTCATTGTCGGATCTAGTGCGAGACTTATGTAACCCATCTGATCTTGATTGTTGCGGAACCTTGTTACTTCTCACGTTTTTTAACCTCTGCGCTAGTTCATTCAGCAAGAACATTGTGAGCCGCCAATTTACTTGGATAATCGATCTCAATCGTTCAACTTGGTACATATTTATTTGTTTGTCATTCAACCTGCAAACCTACAACTTATAATAGGGTTATTCCTTTGTTATTATGGATAGTTGCAACCTTAAGTCTTCCACCATATATTTGACTTCTGATAACTTATTTGACATCAATGAAAACTATTTTACTCAACGGGGATATCCATGGTTTATCAGTACAGGATTTGATCAAGTTAACAAAAGCTGGGTTGAACCCAAAAGAGAGTAAAAATTTATAGAGATAGGAGAGTTTCACCCGATCAAATGCATTGGACATGTCTAGTTTAATTAGCATCCATTTCTCCTTCCTTTGGAAGCTAGAGTGCATGGCTTCCTGAACAAGTATCATGTTGTCCAAAATATGTCTCCCTTTGATGAAACCACCTTGACTGAGAGAGATAAGATTAACTAACATAGGTTTTATCCTATTAGCAAGGCCCTTTTGAAAGAATTTTGTAGGAAGCATTGCTTAATGAAATAGTCCCGAATCTATTAAAGGAAGTTGGATTCACTTCTTTAGGGATTAAAGCAAGGAAGGTGGAATTGGTACTTCTTCCCACTTTGGCCTTTTGCTGAAAGGCTTTAACCATTTTAAATAAATCATCCTTAATGATGGTCCAACAGAATTTGTAGAAATGGAATGAAAAACCATATGGGCCTGGAGTTTTATCGGATTCCATAACCCACACAACGTTGTTGATTTCCTCCTTAGTAAAGGGCTTCATTAGACTTACATTATTCTCCTCACTAACCAGAGAAGGAATATGAGAAAGAAAATCAGAAGTGAACTCCTCATTTCCAATCCCATCCTTTTTTTAAAGATGTTGGAAGTAGATATAAACAACTTCTTTGACTTGAACAAAACCTTTAGAAACTGTCCCATCTGCTGAGGTGATTTTTGAAATATGATTTCGAGAGAGACGGGTTCTGTACTGGCAGTGAAAGAAAGTTGTGTTATGATCTCCAGAATTTAACCATAGACTTCGGGATTTAAGCCTCCAATATTCTTCTTCATGTCTGAAGGATCGAAAGGAAACAAATTGAGTTGCTTGCTCCTTTTCCAAAGCTTTTATAGTTATGTCACTGCTCTCTAGGTCTAGTTGTAGATTTGCTAACTATTGCACAACCACTTTTCACAAAGCAGTGGGAGAATTGGACGAAGATTTAACCCACTCTTTCAAGGCTAATTCGGTAGATTTTAATTTCTGATCCCAAACATAGCTAGGAGACCCAAAGACTGAAGTGGATTAAGCCTTAGCTACAACTACCAAAAAACTGTCCCGCTCAATCAACTGAGGGTTGAAACAAAACGAAATTAGGCCCAAGTTTTCCTCCTCATCCAGCTGCAATAGGATGGGTTTGTGATTTGAGGTAAGTTTAGGGAGGATTTTTTAAGAGACAATTTTCTTGTCTAATAAAAAGAAACTTTGAACTAAAAACCTGTCAAGACAGGATGAAATGTGAGTAGCGCCTATTCTATTATTAGTCCATGTATATAATCCCTTCTTGGGTTTAAAATCAATGAGATCCCACAACTTGATCAAATCCTCAACAAAAGGAAGCAATTGATCTCGACTGATATTTCCTTCTCTTTTGTCCTTTGAATCAAACACAAGGTTTATATCTCCAGCTATAATGATGTTTGAAGAAGAAATGGATTCCATAAAATCATATAGTGAATGCCAAAACTGTTTCTTCTCAAGAGGATGGAATGGAACGTAAAGGTTAAACAAGACAATACAAGACTTATCTAATTGAGAGAAAAGCTTAGTATATATCCAATGCTGCATTTCAAAAGAACTTACAAGCTAAAACATTTCCTCCAACCAGACTATGTCAAGCCCTCATGAGGAGCCCCTTGAACTTATAGCCTTTCCTGAATTTAGTTTCCATTTAATACGGCTTAAATCAAGAAGAGTTTCCCCTTCAATTTGTGTTTCTTGAAGCATGAGGATATCTGGAGTTTCTATTTTCAAAATATCTTTAACAACTTCAGGTTTCAAATAATTCCCCAAACCTTTGCAATTCCAAGAAACTATTCACATTATCTATTAGGACTGGAAGATGAGAGACCTCCCTTGGGTGGCCTTGCTCTGGTATTCCGTCTAATTGAAATTTCTAGAGTGGTTTGAATTCCCTCCAATTTTGTCTCTTTGCTTCTTCCTCTCTTGCTTCCCTGAGGGATTTCCTCCCTGCCTTTTTCGAAGGTCTTTCAAATGTCTCATCTTCCTATGAGTTAGACGATTCTGGAGGTTTCTTCTTTATCATATCAGCGTAAGAGGGTGAAGAATATCTAGCCGAGGAACCCAGGTGTGTTGGAAGAATTCAAGCATTAACTTCCTCAATGACTGTAGAGAGTGGTTGTTGATCCCTATATTTTGCAGGGACAAGAGGATCTTTTAAAGTGCTAAGGATTTCAAAAGGATTCGAAGGTACTTCTTCCTGAGAAGAGGCTGCAATCCTTTTCACCTGAAACTGGTCTGAAATGCATGCACTGGGTCCTATTGATGCCCCTTTAACTCTGGATTTGATGGTTTGGTTCGTCAAATTCTGCTTCTGAACCTTTGTCCATTGATCTCCTTTTTCATTCTCCGAGTCATCCTCAACCTTATTTTTACAATGCCTCACAAAGTGGCCATATTCATGGCAGTGCTTGCACTTAAACGTCAACTATTCGTAGTCCAATTCTTGCACATGAGACCAATCTGCTACTGTTAATTTAATGGCTTCCGGAAGCCCTATTTCCAAATCAACCTCTACACAAATTCTTGCACAGGAAAATGATCCTTCCTATCTACCCTGTCAATGTATTTTCCAAGAGTATTCCCAATTGCTTTTAAAGATATGAGGCTCCAGCAGTGTAAGGGCAGATGAAATAGATGTACCCAGACTAATACAGCTGAAGGAACGTCTTAGGCTGGATCAAAGTTTGACGTCCATTTATTCAGATATAGACCCTGGGGGCCCATGAAGTAAGTCGCATTCCTAAAGATGAGGTTCCTATCTTCAATGCTTTCAAATATGAAGACAAAGTAACCCTTCCCTACGAAATGGCTTTTAATTCCTTTCGAGACCAACAAACGCCAATTACTCTGCACCCACGATTTAATGGCTCTTGGAGATGTCCATAACCTTGTAAACTGACCTAGAATACCACGTTCAACAAGATTCAAAGTAGCATGACATGGTTCTTCCGCCGAGAGAGCAACAGTCGGAATGGCCTCCAATTTCATAACAAATTTTTGCTGTGAATTTGTGACAGGGTGCTTACAACAAGCATCTATCAGTTTCTTGAATGTAGAGATCTCGAGGAAAAGGGAAGGAAGGGGGGCGGGGCGGGGAGGGACGGGGGGTGCTCAGTTCCCCTGCTGGGGCCATGACGACGAACCAAGTATGGAATGCAAGCAAACGCACCAAGATCCTGTTTCTCGGTGATATCTGTAGCGCTCACATAGCCAAGCAGTGAAAAATCAAGACTCTATGACCACTCCCAAATCCAAAGAAACCTGAAAAGAACAAATAAAGCTCCCAAGCTAGGGATCACAAGCTCCAAGCCGCCAGTTCCTGCCAATTCAATAAATATGAGGAAGGAGCAGCACTCCAAGATCACATAGCAAAACGGTGCAACCAGTGAAAATAAGTCTCTGCAACAGCTCCTGTTTCAGCTACCTGCAAAACCAAAGAACAGCAATTGCTCTTGAGTCGCAAACACCAAGCACCAGTTCCTGCAAATTCTGGGCATGAAATATCGAATCAAAGCCGAGGAAGCTTCACCAAACTTGAAAAAAAAATAAATCTTCTTGGAGTGAAAAACTTAAAGTTCTCTCTTTCACAATGTGAAAATATTTACTCGGATTAGACTTTATTAAAGGTGTTTATATTAATGTAAAAATAATGTAAAATTTAAAGGTGTCAAATATTATTTATTTCAAATGATATACATTAATGTATATCCTTGACAACCCTCCGCTGTGATAGCCAAACGCTCGCTAAATCTACTTTGTTATCGCTTAGTGAAATGAGTGAAGAAAAATACTATCATTATGTGCTTTGTGCCATATCAATAACTTTGTGGAATTACAAAATCACTATGCAGATTTGTTGAGTAAAATGCAATTTGACAAATTCCTTTGCAACCATATCCAATAACTTTGCAGTGTACCATAAGCTTATATAAGATTCTCATTAAAATTGTTTATTTTATCAAGGCACACCAGAATGACCAAAATTTTATTAGTCCCTGCCATGGCAGGGATTTAGCGATCGATCGGTCTTCAAAGTAGTTTGACTTTTTATTAATATTTACAAAAATTATAATGTTTTCTAAAGTAATATAATAATTATATGTTAAATTTAATATTTAAAAAATAAAAAATATTTATTTTAATATTTAAAATTAGATATTCTGATTTTATGATTGGTTGAAAAATTGAAAGTGACAATTTATCCTTCATGGAGGGGGAATTGTCAGATTAAAAAATTAAAAAATATATATATATAAAATTTAAAAAAACTATAATTGTCATCTGTAATACACCAACAATTTTCAATAATGCAATGTACAAACTTGTAATGTCATCTGTCAGTTCTCATTAATGCAAAGCACATAGTTGTGATTCCATCAGTAACGCGAGGATGATTTTTCATTACTGCAAAGTGCAAATCACATTTCAGTCTGCTCTCCTTGCTCCTCTCTCCGTCAGGTTTGAGAGTGGCTGCTACTGGTTGGCAATTACAACGGGGGGCTATTACATTCACCTATTTTCATTCACCAGGTGAGGCTGGCACGCAAAACTATCTTTGGGAGCAATTGATAGAGTTTGTTTGTGCTCATCATGCTCATAATGATCCGAATTCGGCCAGGCTTGCACAGAGAAATAACTATCCGAATTAACTACTGAGAATTCTTCACTTTTACTAAATCTTATGGGTATGGAGAATTTCCAAATAAATTTTCACCTTAGGTAAATCGGGTCTCAGCGTTAGCTTCAACTGTAAAGACATCTGCTTCCTCCCGTCTCTTCTGCACCTCCCTTTGTATTTCAATAGCTAATCTCTAACTGCAAAGCTCCTGGCGCCCTTTAGGGCTGCCTGTTGTACTTATCCTTTAGTAATCTTTCTGCTGATGAGAATGAAATCCGAAAGCTGAATTCGAGATGGCCAATAGAGAATGAAGAGAAACACAGAGGGATGGATTGAATGAGTTAAGACCGGTTTCTTCCATGGATATACCCGCCTGGAGCTTCATCTCCAAAGATACCAATGTTTACATACTTGGCATCTCTTTTGTTCTAAGCAGCTTGCCAACAAACCGAGATGAGATGGTTTGATAGAAACCATAGTACTACTTGATCGCGATGAAAGGGATACCACCTGAACAGAGCAAGTGATGGAGCCCAGGAATGTCCCATGTGGGATGCATGCAACAAAGTTTCAAAAGCTGCATTGGGGCATGTTGCTTAGTGGCAGGCTCGAGAGTGGCTTGCTGGTAGGTAATGGAACTTGGGCCATCGTCACATGGCACCTACCAAGCAGACAAAGTATTTAATTCTTAGTCAAGTGCAAGAGGTTTTAATCATCTTGATTTTGTTGCAGTCTCGTTGTGGGATCCAGGGTCTTCACCAACGTCCCTGAAGGATTTTTTTGTTGTAGAATAAGACATTAATTGAGTTAAATAAAATAAGTGATTTTCCAATCTCGTGACTCGTTCAACCCTGCTAATTAAAAAGGCTCTATCATGTCAGTGATTATGGCGAAAGAGAGCAACTAACAAGGTAAAGGTCTAGAATGACTTGTACCATCCTTTATCCAATTCTAGAACTACTACCTGTTGTAAATACAAGTGAACAATTGATCAAATAAATTCAAGCAAAAATATATTGAAATAGATCAAGACAAATGATAATGTAGATGTTATCTATATATTTTTGGTTCAATTTGATGTCTTAGATATAATTTTGTATATATTTCTGAACCATTTTGGTCGAGCAAATTGGTACTTAATTTTTTTAGTTCCGTATGAAATGGAGCAGAAACGATTCCATCATGCCAAATATTTGAATTATTTGAATTTAAAGAGATCATAAATAATTATTTGAATTCGAATTCAGAGACGTCATAAATAATTACAAGTAGATTATTTGAATTTAAAGACGTCATAAAGAATTGACTTTATAAAAAAAATTGCATATTCAGAATTTATACATTTTCTGTCACATTAGATTGAACTTCAAAAGACGCAACAAATAAGGGATGTCCATTTGTGGGATTGGTTTCCATTTCCATAATTTCTTCTCAAACACCACATCCAAATTCCATTCTAATTGGGCATTGATTGCGCTTTACGTCATGTTTCTCCCACCTTTGGCATCCTCCTGTTACAGATTTTGAGCATGATGGCATCCATTTACCTCTTACTTAGATACGCTTTAATTTAAAACTTTTGTAAGTGCACTCAAATGATATGCTTTATTGCTTAAATATCACTGAAAAGTTGTGCTTTAATTAATTTCATCCGGCTCAACACTGCACTAGAATCTCCAATTCCTCAATAGTAATTTGGTCCATCTATTTAACAACAACATAAATGCAAGGCATATATGTCCGGCCACCTTCAATCACATCGCACTATGAATCATGTACATATCCTTCACACTCCAAGTTTCATAAGTTCACATGGCACTATAAATCATGTACATATCATTGACACTCTAAGTTTCAGAAGTTTGTTTGTGAAATTTATTCCATCATTTTTCTTATTTTTAAATGTCAAATTAGGAAGTTTCTCGTTCAACGTTAGTCTAAATATTTTAACTTTTTCTTTTATGATTTCTTTGTTTCTTTTTAATCCTATGAATTATTTGTTTCCTCCTTTTATACAGTATAAAAAAATCTTTTTTGATATAATAGCAAATAATATTCAATAATGAGATTTTGATTTTGATTTTATTTTCAATGTATACATATTTATTGTATAAAGTGTTTTATTTCTTAAAGTTTTAATTCATAGATTTTTTCTCGTACCGTTAAAAACATTTTTTTTAAAATGTAATGGTTGTTATTATGTTAATTCTTTATAAATTATTTAATCTAAATTTTGATAATCATTATAAAAAAAATTTCTAATATAAAAAGATATAAAATATTAAAAAAATATGATTAAGAAAAATGTTGAAATTCTAATATAAAAAAGATATAAAATTTAAAAAAATATGAAATATTACAATGAGAAAAATGTTATAATATAATATACATAATATTGACAAATTTAAAAAAATAATATTAAAAATTAAAATGTAGATAACACTATTAGTTTAATCGATTGTAACAGTATTAGTTTAATCGATTGTAATAGTTTAATCGATTGACTACATTCTGAAGATCAAAATCCAACATGTGTGTACATCTTAATTTTATTTGAAAAAATATAAAATTCAAAATTCAGAACCTGTTTAACTGATTGCTAAGCATTTACGAACTTACTGATTTGAGACGCTTATGGCTGCTTTGTTAGAACAAGCAGTTGGTGACTTCTTATCTCATTTGGTATAAAAATAATTGATAAAAATATTATTTTTAAAGTTTTTGATAATTATTTTAAAAATATCTACATTATAATTATGAAATACAATATCATAATACTATTGATATATAATATGAGTTTTTATGTAAAATTCATTTTGGTTTTGATTTAGTGAATACAAATAAACAATTTTATTTTTTTATTTTTTTATAAATGTATATAAAATAGTTAATTATAAATTTGGTAAATAAATATAAATAATTAATAATTATTTATACATTTTGTAAATAAAATATAATTAGTTGTTAAACTTATTTGAATATGATAGAAATTTAAATAAAAATAATTGTAAAACTTATTTAAATATAATAGAATTTTAGTTTCTAATTTTAGTTTATCAAAATTTTTATTTTATAATATATTTACATTTATTTATTCATTTTTAAATATTGGTATTTTAAATTTGGTAAATAATATAAATAAGTGTAAATTTTATTTGAATATCATAGAAATTAATACTTGTGTGGATACATATAGTATTTTGAGAGAACATTTTATGGGTACTCCTAAATAAAAAGAATGGATTTTAAAATTTGGATCTAAACCATGGCTAACACCATATTAAAAAATAAGAGAATTTTTTTGAGTAATAATCCACATTATGAAAGGAGATAAGGTTTTTGCCAGGTGCCTCCATTTTTTACATATTGGAAAGCAAAAGGAAAGTTTTTTTTTGAATTAAAATTTCATATTTAAAGATATTTTTACATTTTCTTCACATTTTAATATATTTTAACATTTTCTTAATATTTGTGAAATCAAAATGAAAGATTTTTAAAATATTTCTTAAAGAAAAATTTCTTATTTTAGGATATTTTTATTTTAGTCTCCTTCTTAGATTGATGCAGACATAACATAGTATTACTTAAGAATGCTACTCAAACTAGGAATTTGATGGATGACACATCTCAACTTGGTAGATTGACAATGGACATTTCAAATGCCCCATCTAAGGAGGGCACGCCATCAATCATATAAACCATTTGGTGCTTCCATGAAGATGGGTAACACTTTTTGGCCAAATTTGGCGATGAAAACCTGATTTTTTACTCATGTGCTAGATAGAAGCCCTCAAAACGCATATATGCCA